>JABASC010005366.1:0-10324 GCA_019776185.1 Plutomurus gul
CCTTCAAATTTAAAAAAATGATTTCTGAATTTCATTGATACTGCTTTAGATATTACTATTTATTGCTAATTAGAAATTTAAGGTTAGAGGATGACCTACCGTTTTTACTCTACATATGGCAAAACAAGGCTAAAACAAGATTTTTGTGCAAATCTAACACAAAATTACATTTTAACACGTTTATAGTGAATTGCAAACTCTGACATTCAACTTCTATAGAAGTGGTTGTAACCACTAATACAGAATTTAAACCGATATTTTAGTCTTTGTCGAAAATTTAGGAATGAATCTCAACTACAATGAACTCTATTTACCACATTTGAATTTTGGCTTTGGGTTGAGATTGGGTTGGGTTTCGAATTACCTATTGCACAGTCTCTGTGGATCTATGTGCATAAATACATTACTACCTTGGGAAGATGAGCCAGTAGAGAGCACGACGAACTCTGCACTGTTCATACCGTACTTGCTGCTAATTCTGTAAGCTTGTGGCTTTGAAACGCCGATCTGTAGGTTATATAAGGTACAATCGTTTGTAGGAATACTATCTGCGAAGGACACGTACGAAAATAGTTATAACTTGTGGTTTAGTATAACTACATACGTTATGGGCATTCGGGTATATGTGTAATTTACAATAGTTACCTATCATGTCGAATGTGTAGACGAAAGACAGATTACACAAGCAAGGACCTACTAGCGCGATGTACATAGCTTACAGTTTGCCTTGAGAATTTAAAAGTTTAATCCAAGTCAAGTTACGGTTCACTCGAACTCGGGTTTGAGTTGTGAGATTAATTTGATTGACGGAAACCACAGGGGCTGTTCTTATTCTTCCATTGCTGAGAGTATGAGAGAGTGATGCGGTCTGAAGAAAAGTAAAAGTAAACTGAAGGAGATGTCGATATCTGTCCAGAAGGATGGAGATTAGATATCTTGCTTTTTCTGTAGCAAATTTTTTACTTGAGAATCGGCAACTGCTGACTTTTTCGTTTAATTTTCGAGATGGCACTGAACTGACTATGGGCAACGGAGTTCTCTGAATCAATTACAAAGTCAAATTTTGTTAAATAACTCCCTTGCTGCTCTTTAGTCTTAGACTTGTACCTTGTGCAATTTAATTTGTACCTTTTTCCTCACACTACTTATCAAAGTGATATATTATATAGAAAATGTCAGTAAAGTTACTATTTGCACTCGTCGACTATCGAGTTTTCTCACTAGTAATTGCGATATGCAGTCTAAAAATAAATGAGAATGATCAGAAACAACTTGCTGGTATTTTGGTTTGAGAAAAAGAAAAAGAATAAATTGTGTAACCACCTGATAAATTTAATTCTTACTAATATTGGACCTTTCCTTTTTTGAAATGGTTAAATTGGCGGGAAATATTTCTGAAATAACTGTTGTCTATCAAATTGAAAAGAGTTCATTAATCTAGTGTTATTCATGAGTTTCACCCTTTTGAATTATGCAAAAACTCCTTTTTCTTTGTGCGTGTTTGAGGAGGACGCTTTACTTTTCCAGTTAGGCATGAGTTTTATGATCGCTGAACTTCAAGTTCCAATTTAAATTGGCGGTAGAGCAGAGAGACGGCGTGAGAGCTTTCCTTCCTTAGTTACTTACTTTGCTACACTCACTTTAGTTCTTTGTTGACACAACTTGATGAGCCAAAGGTTCCCGGAAAATTGATCTTAGCTTAGACTGTGTGAGCAAGAAGAAGAGACCAGTTTCTCGAAGAAAGGGAGAGCGAGTATCGAACAGCCGTGCTGAACTTCCCCATAGCTACTCTTTTGGTTACATCTCTGGGCCGGAAAACTTTGTCTCCTCCAGCTAGATTACTTTTGTATTTTTGTGTATCTTAGCAGGATAACTTTAGTTATGTCTATTGATCCACACTTTTCACAGTTTTATAACTAGTCAGAAAGGAATGAATGAATAATAATGAGTGGAAGCTGATTTTCTGCAGTTTTCATCCGTTACCACTCACAGACACAGACACACACACACACCATGTAGCCAAGAGGAGAGAAATTTCTACAAAGTTTTCCGTACTAATGGTAAGGCAGTCAATAGCATGGTAGAGCAGTTTCACAACAGTAATTGGCCTATATAAAGAAATGCAAGGCTCATGTTGCCATACAGCATAAGCATGTAGAAATTAGTTAGGCATACAGGTAGTTTTATCACTGTAAACAGAAAATCAGTTTAAGCCTGTACTTTTTATTCAGTCGAATTTCAGAATTCGTTTACAGCATTTCGTCCAGCAGCACGGCAGTAGGTAAAACAAAGGCCCATAAACCGAAACAGTGAAATTAGATATTATTTTGAAATTGTATTACCAAACGCTCTGCCATGCTGCTAATTTAATATTGCAGCCTTCGAACAACCTAATAATTAGATGATAGCAAGCAGGTAATTCAATTACTGACACAAACGAGCAAGTTAACCCAATTTAATATAGTAGATAGATGTCCACCAATTGTTATCTCTCACTCAGTGTAAAAAAGAACAAATAAAATTGTGTAGTACTACCCGAAGCAAGCCCTGCTTCGGGGTGCTTAAATATGAAGGAATTTATACTTATCATGTATATACATGTATAATTTATGCCTTGTATTAGTATGTACGTAACATTCACGGGGGCCAAAAAGCATGTATGAAAGATGAACGGTACATTTGCTAAAAAAATAAATACGCTCTCTCAACGTGTACACAATAATGAAATATTCAAGAACTCTTTCTAATGCACGAGGCCGTTCATTTTCATGTTGTTTATCTGAGTGAGTAACTGGGGGTCTTTCACGAGGAGGAGAGATGTCTTGTATGCACAACAAAGCATAACACGACTAGGTTTTATTGGATAAAATGTTCGTCAGGAATAATGAAAACTCATTTGTTCCTTCTCTCTGAGAATTTGGGAGGCTGCTTGAATGTATTGTGTAGATACAGAGAAATAAGTTGCCGCGTTTGTCTCCGGCTTCTCAAAGAATGTACATATATATATGTATGTTGTATTACATGTAACTCATAACGGGGAGATGTCCATGTATTACTCTTTGTATGTATAATATGCATGAAGCAGTTTAGTCTGTAAATAGATACGAAAAATGATGCATGTATGCATACGTACAGTATGTATAGTATAAAGGGTTTAGCAGTGTAGAGTTGCTTGAATAGAATGCTACACCGATGCATTACTACGGGATGAGGGTGCTCTGTAGACAAGAGCAAAAGAGGTGAAGCAAATGCAAAGAAAGAGTGTTATCAAAATCCTCTTACATTCTATGGAGCTTATGGCATTTATTATGATGGTATAGAAGCAACTTGAATTGTGTGCAAGTATGAATGCGAATGTTACAAATATTGCGTAAAAACCAGTAGATATACAGGTACACGGTACAGCTTGCTCCTGTAATACAAAGGCAAGCTCAATAGTCATCTGAATGCATGCTGGTCTGTGTACGTAGTAGCTCTATGTATTTACATATGTACATAGGATCATAATAATAACTGTGCTGCGAAAATGTTGTCGAGATAAAATTCATATATGTAGGTGCATACATTATGATACATTATACTACTCGTAGTACATGTAAGCATGTATACTAGGCTGTTATAGTGGTAATACGTAACAGAAGATAATATAATACAATGTAATAGTGTGTTAGTGTTGAGAGAGCTTAAGGGGAAACTCCGACATAAAAGAGCAACCAAGCAGGAGAAAGACGAGGCAAAGTAATTGAAGAAAGTTTTGCAGTTAAATGCCCACCTTTGAAATTATCGATTTCGTCTTCTCCATGACTTTCTCTGTGCTCTGCTCTACTGCTCTCCTCCTCATCCTTCACAATGCTCTGTAATGACTAGGATGGTTTTGGATACAGAAGAGGAGGACACTCACGATGGATTTGTCTACACATCGTCGTTCGAGGACGGAATTATAATTGTAGGTATGTAATAAGGCGTAAGAATAGCCAAAATACTATGGATGATGAGATGCGCCGTACTCTGCCAGCACCACCGAACCCACAGGCTAAAAATCCTGCTCACTGTTGCGTAATCCATATATCCTACACTATACTACAAAGAGTCACAAGCAATGTAATATGACAATGAAATTTTATATACCAGCCGTATTGCCGTCATTGTGCCAACTGGTCTTCAGCAATGTGTACATGCACAATATCTGTCTTCTCAGAACAGTAAACTTACATACGTAATATTTGATCCCTTCTGTGATACATTTCTGTGCGCTATTTACATTGTCGCCATAGATTATCGCTATCAAAATTTAAAATCAAAATAGTGTCAAAGTCAGTAAGCTGAAATATTTTCTTTGTGTTTAGATCAGGTAAGGAAAGAGGTTATAGGTCAAATCTTGCTTGATTTGCTATAAATAAGTAGTTTAGCTGTGAGAAATGTAGCAAGGTCTAATTTAAATGATTTTAGTGGATGATTCTTATTTGAGTTACAATCGCGCAGCAGTGTAATTTTTATTAAAAACAGAAATTTTACGTTCCCCTGAATGTTTCATTTGTATACAGATATCTCGATGCCGTGTCCTACTAACCCAGCTATTAACAGGATTGTAAATCCACGGTAAGGCATACTATTTTGCCGTATAATACAACTACCTGTATATGTGTAACCTGATCAATTATTTAAATTTGAATAATTGAACGAGTTTGTGATGTTCACTGCGTAATTTGTAGTCCTGCAATTGAGAATGTAGGTAATTTTGGTTGAAATTTCAGAGTACATATTATGTAACTCATATCATGACACAAGTACACTCATTGAAATCCTAGAAATATTACCTAGAAGGGTGGGATGCTTGATTCGAGGAGAAATCATGCCATAATGCATAAGTAGACTGCAAATAGAAGCCCCTCGTTGAAGGAATACATAAGTTCTACACAGTTATATTATACGTGTGCACAGTTCACAGCCATCACTGTGAAGCGCGTTTCATAAAAATGGAATCAGAGAAAATAACTGCACGAAGAAATATAATGAAATAGAGTTTGATCTGCTCGATTCAGTCATCGTCATCATATTTCTCGTGCGCACCATCGCCCCAACTTAATGTATACACGTACATGAATGCATATGTACAAGTGCACACGGAAAATCCATATACAGATACGTTTCTGTCGTAGGTGGCCCGTATGTATACTACTCGGGTAAGATAGGAAGGCTACTCAACGAGATCACCGGGCTCAAGTGGAGTACAAAGAATAGAAAATATTGCAAGCACGACTGCATACATGTATCTCAGCATCCAATCTCAGTTACCGTCTCACATCTCACACATACTCCATGTAGCAGTAGTAGCAAAAATCCGAGAAAAGTGAGATACTGTTTCCTACTGGAAATGGTAACTGGCTGACTCTTCTCTACTATCTGCTCCATGTGGTACTCCAACGTTTATATGAATCTTAAAGTGGTTTGGTTATAGGAATTCGCAAATCAATCTTATCTACTTAATAGAGACTCCTCGATTCTACCAAGTGATATTTGCACAGTACATTTTTCCGGAATGAAATATAATGCACGTAGCGTACCTCTGAACCAAAATGATCTGTGAAGAACTCCACTCTGCTGATATGAATTGAAGTGAACCGAACAGAAAGAGAGAGAGAGAGAGGGCTAAGCTGAGAATCAGAAGAATCAAGATCCCAGACCTAAACCTATGGCGGTGCATGCAAAAGTTGAAATAACTACATAGTAACAGTACGTGTATGGTTGCTCCAGTAAATAAATCTCTACTTCTGTCTGTACTTGTATTGGTCCTAAATTCTCGATACTACAGTGTTCAGGAATTTTTCCAGCGAAAGAGTCGACACGGAGACGTATTGTTAGTTGAGCGTATCCAAATTGTTTTCCTTGTGTGCAGCATTAAAGAGTATTTGCAATATTTCATCCACAATAATAATACAATTCTTAACAGGTAGTAGTAGTCGACTCATGGAACATTTATCACAAGCCTTTCTCCCACTCATAATATGCATCGGAATTTTTCCCGCTGCCAAATCTCAGCAGTTTATGCACCCTGTGCAGTGGTATAGTGGAAAATTGAGCAGACCAGCAAATGGACTAGTGTGTTTGCAGGCGGCCTGTGAATTGTCGTGTGCAGATCAGAAGAGGATTGTGTCTGGCCGGGAAATATAGTTATAAAAGCAGTTTGGAATCATATGCCTCAAGGGACTCGAGGGGATTTACTACTGTATTGAAGGAATAAATTCCCATCCAAATCTTCACGTATTTCAAAACCAAACACAGAGCGTATTACATTATGGACTTACACCCATTTGACTGGCTGCCCTCACTGGCCCTTCCTCCCACAATAAGCCCTTCCAGTTAAACCTTGTATTGCAGAAATGAGTTTTACACAACGTTGTAATACCGTCTGCCTAAACGTACATAGGTAAGTATAAAGGGGTAGGTTTTGTGCATGTGGTTTCGCCGAGTAAGTTGGTCCATGCCACGGCTTCAACAGCCATAGCAACTATGAGTTTACTACTTATGAACACTGTAAACCGCATGCCACATCTATGAACCCTGAATGGCACAGAAGATATGTGCCAATCCCAGCTCCCACAATGTGGGCAATATAAAGCAATCTCAATTTGTACCACTTACGTACACTGTGTCTAGTATTGAAGAGACCCCAAAGAAGTTAACCTGTGCTAGTACATCGTATCACCACTTCCTCATTTTACACTTATTTTACCCAAGTAAAAAATCTATTTACCTAACAGGTTTCACTTCTTGTTGTAATACATTGATTCAAAAATTATACTAAACGCCAACAAAGTAAATAATTTTGGAAAACTGTGGAATCGACGGGGTTCAAAGGATCAAATCCAATAATCCAATTAAACTAAACTGATTCCGGAAGATTTGATTAAATCAAAAATGTCTTTAAAAAATTACTAGAANTTAAGCAATTCCTTTTTCGGACATATATCTAGTTTGTATGGATTTATCTACACATTTAGGAAAACGTTTTTATTGAAACACACCGTGTTGGGGTTCCATTTGGTAGTGTTGAATTTGAATCTTCGAATCGGATCCAACAAGCATTACGATATTTAGTTGTGCGTCATGTAATATGAGTTGCATCTGCTTGACTTGTTCTAAACTCCATCGTCCTTCAATTCCACTCAATCATTCAGTCTATGATGTGGAGCTTGGTACGGAAATCACATCATTCGTCTTGTCGCTTTCATCTTTAAATTGGTCTCTGATGTTCTCATTACGACACTACTACTACTACTACATAAAACGTAATCAAACCGTTTGTCCTACGCAATAAAATATAAGCTCGTATTTATATGTAGGACTCCCAGGATCACTCATAATGTGTTCTCAGAAATCATTCATTCATAAGAACCATACGAGGATGGAAAAGCCTAAACTACTGTAGGATCAATCATCTCTTCCAGGATTTGTGCTTTGGTTCGTTCAAAGCCTAAGAAGTGTACTGATTATAATTATTCTCAGAACATGTATGTATTATGCAATAGTAAACACCTACCACAGAGATTTTTGTAAACGATTTTCTTTAATACTATTTGCGGAATATCGCCTTGGGCGAATCTTGAGAATCTGGAACAGAATCAGGCGTTCAAATAACGCCTGATGTTTACTGTGTTGTGAACGATTACAATTTCCATGTCTAAAATGCTTCGTACAAATTATTCTTCGCTATGTAGAAAAGTTAATTTATTGTAACTTTAAGGTAAAAATGTAAATGCATTGCGATGAATTAAATATATGACTTTTAACAGAAAGCACAATGTTTTACTAGAGAGATAAAAATTGTATTGCTATACAAATAGAGAAGATTTTCGGGGATGATATCTGATTACTAATTATGCTGAATTATCAGAATTCCACTATTGAAATCTTTCTGTAGAGATTTTTACATGAAAGTCAAATCTAAGCGATTTCATCTAAAAGAGAATTGAAAATGTCAACTGACAATTTTGCATTGTAAATATATATTTTTGTAGTCACAGAATGAATCAGAGATGAAGAGAACTAAAGGGATCACTTGGTGTAAGGTTTCTCTACTTTTAATAATAAAAGTTGTGTTTGTTCTCGGAAATGTGAAACTGTGTTTAGCGGATGCACTAAAGGTACAAATGCATTATTGCTAATCATACATAAGCTTTGAGGTTGTCAAAGCCCCCCGGAGAGAGTACTTTATTCTAAAAGTAGAAGCAGTCGCATTGTTTTAAGCCATGTATGACAGGACAGCCACATCATAGTATCACATCGTATTGGATGTGAGTTCAATTTTCGTAAAGGAGCAAAGCAGTTGCAAGTTACTAGTTGTAATCGTAAAGGCATAGTAGTAGATACTAAGAAAGTAAGCAGAGAATCGTACTTAGATGATACAACACATGAAAAGTAGAGATGACAGAATAGTGTGTACAAGGATACGAGTACAGCGTAGCACAAAGAAAAAGTAAATGGCCCTGACAGTGAACGAATGAAAGGGGGAGCTGTAGGAGTAAAAATACGTGTTGAAAAATTCATAGATTTGAATACATAAGGAAACTTTGATTCATCTCCTTCCTTACTTTCACTTGACACAATACAATGCATCAGTGCACACATGGAATTCTATATACACATGTACTCCCCCATACACACATTATTGGAGATTAGGGTCACATATGCTTTAGAGCTTTTTCATTCTTTATAACTCGGCTCTCCTTCATAGATTCCCCATAAGAAAAGAAATTGAGTTGACTTGACGTCTCAGATAATGCAATCGAACGGAGAATATGGACAGAAGAGAGCTGGGAGAGTGGAGTGGGCTCCTATTATGTATATTAGACAGATAGACAACAACTGTGAAGTGTACAGTACTTGCTATTTTGCTGTACTCTCACTCTCATCCTCAGAATCTCTCCTCCTCCACTCACACCCGTAGTTATGCAACTACCAGATGAACATATCTGTGTACAGTTCTCTCTGTGTATGTATATGAAAAGACGTTTTCGGTGTGTCAGGCCAGAAATAATGTTGCTTCGTTTGTAGTGAGACACTCAAGACAAGCTACAGTGCTCTAGTGAAGTCAATTCACAGGGAAGGGCTCCTTATTCACTATTCTACTGTGGAGTGAGGAGTCTCTTACTCATGGATGGACGGAAGGAAGCTGCAATCGCTCGCTTCAGTTCAGCTCAGTTCCTCCGTGGGCTGGGGTCGTCTTTTATGTCGTTTTTTACACATTTTATCTTTTCTTATGTATAAGTGTATGTAATAATGCGAAATACTAGCACTCACACTCTCCCTACATTCACTGCTATGCTTCAAACACTTACGCTATACGGATTTCTATATGAAGAGACTGCCACTACATAAAAATACGGCTCACAACAGCACTGAATCGGGAATCAAGGAGAAAAAAATGTATAATACGTCCTTTATATGTATTGAGAGGAAAAGCGTGTATTTATATTTTATGCGTTTATGGGACTTTCGACTCAATGCAACTTTAAGACATGACGGATAAGGTCGCGTTCGTGTACACATTCCCGAATGTTAGGAGTGTGAGGGTATAAAAGTGTGCTCTCGGATGTACGTGGCCAATATTGCTAGTATGTATGTATTCATTGGAGTAGACTTTTACAGAAGATAAGTTAGATCAGTTTACAGTAGAGGTGCGTCTGGGCGTAAAAACGTCGAAGACTGTCATACATATCGGGCTGCCCTAGAACTTAGAACTGGATTGCCCTCCGTAAAAGCTCTTGGAAGAGAGGTGGGCACAAGTACACGCGTGGTGACTCTCTGGCATATGGGTATCACAGAAAAGGCGTGGTTTGTGATGAACATTGTAAAACTGAAGAGATTTTAAAACTGTTGCTAGTTCTGATTTGTACATTGTCAACGAAAATAAATTTTGGTTGAAGTATGAGTAATGTGGAACCCGTAATGCGGCAAAAACCGGACAGAGTGACAATAAATTTCTGTATTGTTTCCACATTTGTCAATGCTGTGACACATTTTTTAAACTGAAAATAACTTGCCGACTGTGTGGTATAGCAGTATGATGTTGAAACACTATCGGGTCCATTCACTGATTTTGTAAACGGTATCTATGTTGAAATCTCACCGTGGTATGTCCCATGAACCCCAAACTATGCCCATGCACATTTCTAGAACAGAGTATACACAATAACAAGAAGTAAGTAACTTCACAAGTCTCCAAGCCCAAGAGGAAATAAATGTTTAGGGTGGACTGGACAAATCGAAGTCATCCCCATTGAATGGAAAGCACTATTTATCAGTAGGTTCCGTGATTTATCGC
>JABASC010005367.1:0-10323 GCA_019776185.1 Plutomurus gul
AAGTCAGCCGAGAGAATTTAAAGCTATATGCCACGTTAAGTAGGTGCTAGGAGGTTCACCGTCGTCGACATTGAAAAGAAAGCTTACAAGTTAGTTACTACAAAATAACTGGAGGAACTGAAATCCCAAGTAAATACCTTGAAACTATTATACCACTAGCTTTTTCCAAAAACCAATCTGAACAATCCCTACTTGATTCCACTGAAAAGATCTCAACGCGTAGTAAAGCCCCAAAAGAATAAATGAAAACGAGAAGCAATAAAAAGACTCAATGAGATATATGCTATTCCAATGAATTTTTTACGTTTTACAGGACGGAAAGTTCTTATTTAACAAAAAAGATTTGTTAGGTTTTACTTTTACAATTTTCGTCGTATTTCATTCGTCGGATTACCGCTTTCTCAGCAGATAGTCTTAACATTTTTCAACGTCAATTTCGAAACCAATTTGAAGGAGTCAGCTCGGCGTTTATGCACCCTTGTCCATTAACGTGTGTGTTTACAGCAACAGCGTCAGTAAAGTAAAGTATAACCCTCCTCCGATTCCTGCCTATGAATACCGGACAGTAGACACAACCGGTACCCCGAAGGATTCAGCGCTGCATCCAAGTCGTACCCTAATAACTAGAAAATGCACTTTAGAACAGCACCGTTTTTCAACGCGTGCATATACAAAGCGTGCAAACCAGGCGTCCTAACACGCAGTTGATTTAATATTTATGCTCAAGTTATCCCTTCCATTACTATCTAATCCTCATAAATTTTATATCCATCCTCAACACGCGCAAAAACGACAATGATGTGGATCCTAGTGTTTGCTTTCATTCTTAACGACCGTGGAGAAAGAGAGAAAGAATGAAAAATATCTCTTGAGTCAACAAGAAGGAATGAGAGTTAATGTGACTTTGTCACCATTATTTCCGACGCGTTGATCAATCTCTTTTTTCAGCTTAAACGGACCTGTCCGCAATTTACAAACACAAACACTGGCACGAAAAGTGGGATGTATAACGGATTCCAATCCCACTGACTACTTGTCCCCTTTAAAGTAACCTATCACCCATTCTTTATATGTTCATGTGACACTCTGGTCACAAAAACTATGCTTCAGTGGATGTTCTCAATAGAGCAGAAACGCCAACCAGAAAATACAATACCATTTACAAAACAAACATGTGAACAACCAGTAGGTAGTTAGTGTACAAGGCTTCATCGTACACTTGAACTCTATTGTGTTCAACGACCCATTGTGTATTTCCCTTCAGTTTTAAGGTATCTTTTACACACTCAATACACGTGAAATCAGAACTGCATAGCACAGCTACCTACTAATAAAGTCATTGTACTTGATTGGGAGTATTGTGTTCTCCTTTCAGGTTGTTGGCATCTTTATAAATGCATTCAATCAAAAGTTTATTCAAGAGAATACTATTGTCAAGTATATTAAAGTTTGATAATAATGTATGAGATAGGATTTTGTCTATTCTTATGCTGAGAGTACCAATTTATTTATTTTTATTTTGCTAACTTCCATTACCCAAATCTGATCATGCGAAAAAGTTGGAAAATCATAACGGATAAGTGTGTACAATATATTTATATTAGTTAGGTGTATCTGTCATGCTATACAAAAGTGACGTGTCAAGATTGAGGAGAAAGGTATATTTTCTAAATGCAACTGAACAACTTTTTGAAAGAAGGGTAACAAAAGCTACCCAAGAATTCATTTTAGTGGAATATGTAAAAAGAGAACTTACCGGTGATTGAAATACGAGCGTAGATCCTTAAAATGCCAAGATGGTTTATTTTTGTTTTCAGAAGATCCTTCAGTTTTCAACCATGGGTACTTCGAACCGGAGCTACGAAGTACTACTCAAAAGCTGATAAGATAAACATTTTTTTGATGAGGGGAAAAAGGAAGAAGACAAACTATTACTTTCACTTTCACTTGTTTCACTGTCAACGGTAGAAAATAACGGCTCTCTCCAGATGGTCTCTCGGTCTAAAAACTTGATTTCGTAAGGGGGCATCTCTATCACACGATCTGATGTAAAATTCAGTCCGTGGGGAATTTTAGGTATTGGAGTCACTTTGGGGTACAAAAGTCGATACTTTCGTCGCTCCTCTTCCAACACACTGTGAGTTTGAAACCAATCAGGTGAATTGAGTTGCGGAGGATTATTTCCTTCTCGTACGAAATCTTGGGAGAATTTTATGTCCAAGTCCCATAGACTAAAAATCGGCAATAATTCACAATCAGATGCAGTATGTACTATGTACACTCTGTATTACATTGGATAGAAAACGAGTACGTACTCACTACCATCTCTTTTGCAACAATAACTATAAAAAAATAATGAAAATGTGATTCGTAGAAGCCATTGACTTTAACCGCATAAATAAATGGATGGAAAACGTATTTGTTACCATTTTCGGTTACATATTGTACCAGAAAAGATGCCACTTTAGCCGCAGTCATTGCGAAGCTCTTTGTATTCAAATTCAGTGAACTTGCATGGTAGATAAAAAGAGTCTAGAGAAAGTCTATTACTGTTTTATGTAGCATTATTTAGATTAACTTAATGGTAAAAGGGGTTATCCCATCCCCATCCTCCTTTATTGAGGAACCAGAATTTCTCTCTACAAATATTGTATCAACAATTTATTTAATATCCTTACAAATTTTAGAAGCGCAAAAGCATTTTTATGTCAAAATCATTAGCCTCTAATGTATCAAGATTGTCCCCAAACCACTCGAATTCAATGCTGTAAAAATTAACTGATAATTGCTTGATAAAAACAGTCTACGCGGGTTGCATTAAAACAATTCGGCAAAAACAAAGGCTTCTCATCTCGATGGTTAAAATAGAGATGACAGAGTACGTGTGACGGATACTGGTGAGTCTACGACAGTCTCACACTCTCACTATATTGATTTACTTCTCTTTTAATACTTTATGTAGTTGCTGCATTAAAGTAATAAGAAGGAAGCGAGGGAGCGCTGCCAGCAAACCAAGTTTATATGTAAATGCACAATTTGTATATTACAAGATAAAATTAAATTTGAATAAGATGCTTACGATATAGCTGCCGACTTCGAGGCGCCTTGAACAGTGTTGGGGGAGAGATGCCCTGTCTGGATGGTGGAGGCCGTGGACGAAGCAACCGGATCTTCACGCTCCGCTGCCACATATCGAGCCTGAATGATTGCAATTCTAGATTGTTTGTCTGGGCACTTTAGTGTGATTTGGTGGTGACAACATCCTTCAAAATCACGAATAACTGAAACATTAAATCTTATAATTTAAATCGAAATTATGTATAATCAAATGAGAACTCATTTTCGGAATGGGCCACAGACAGAGTCATTCCTCAAATCTAAACCTAAATAGACTAA
Source organism: Plutomurus gul (assembly GCA_019776185.1). NCBI lineage: Eukaryota > Metazoa > Arthropoda > Collembola > Entomobryomorpha > Tomoceridae > Plutomurus > Plutomurus gul. The sequence continues at coordinate 3,397 of JABASC010005367.1, forward strand.
ATCCTCAATTCGCATCCAGATTCATATTAAATCATAGACATCTATCTAATATAAGGCTAGATACCGCATGGAAACGACCATTTAGTAAAACGTCAATAATTTGAAAATAGCGGGCATATAAGTAGTATGCTTTTGTGTGCAGTGCGTGCACCACGAGACTACTATGTACAACACTAGAAAGTACACACTGCATAAGTTCAACTATCGATTCAGTGAAAGTGCATCCAATTTAAACACGATACGTATATTTGTTCGGCCAAACTTTCTACACGCCAACTATGTAACATGCACGTGTCTCACATGTAGCGCATATCTGTGTGATATAATAACACCATACTGTAAACCAATCTGCACAAATTGTAAATGCTTTATTTAGCAGACTTCTTGATGATCGCGCATCACTAAATTTGTATCTTACAAGTTAATCTCAGAAGAAGAACGACCAAGTTAATTAAGAGATTCCCAAGACGCTATCTTCGAGAAACAATATTTCTTGTTCTAACTGCATGAGTGATCTCATACTTTATATAGAGCCTAAAAGTCGACTAACCCAAGGGAGTTGTGGAACAGATTAAGAGCGGATTATTGTTGCATCACCTGTATGTACGTGGAGGCTACATTTGCTGCCCTGCTCTATTTGTTGGCTGAACTACTATTATCTAAAACAATACAGAAACACAACAGCAGCGCGCTCAAGATACCTGCGCTAAAAGGAAAGTTCTTAAGTTAAACCTAATACCTAACACCAAAACAACCTACTAACGCTGCGGACGATAACCACAAAGACACGCGCAATCCATAAACAAGACTAACCCAAGGGAGTTGTGGAACAGATTAAGAGCGGATTATTGTTGCATCACCTGTATGTACGTGGAGGCTACATTTGCTGCCCTGCTCTATTTGTTGGCTGAACTAAAACAATACAGAAACAACAGCAACGCGCTCAAGATACCTGCGCTAAAAGAAAAGTTAAACCTAATACCTAACACCAAAACAACCTACTAACGCTGCGGACGATAACCACAAAGACACGCGCAATCCATAAACACAGCAATTTCTTCGTGAAGAAATTGCTCCCCCATCCTCACAAAAACAAAGTAAAAAAAATTCAATAGTTTTCCTCAAGGTCTCACAATGAAAGCTACAAGATACTAAATAACAAGATAAATAGTAACTTAAAACACATAACAAGATTTTCTCTTTGTTTTTATCTGTTTGCTCACTTCCAATGGGCATGCAGTGCCCACTACTCACATGACTCCTTTCACAATTGCTTTCTCCAGCGTATTGTCGTCTTGCGGTTTTATTTAGATGTACTGGTTTCTATTCTAGCTAATGAATAAATAAATATGGTCCTTCACATCGGATTCGGAATACAATTTTGTCTTGTCAGCTTGTGATGCTAATCTTTCGACCTTGTGCTGCCTTATAGGTTCGCCCTACTCATGTAAGTATAATAGACTTACTCAATACTTATGTTCAGTTACTACATTCAATTTACTACTACTCTTCCCCTAGTATGTAGTATTCGTACTTTAACCACCGAAATAATTTTGCTTAGAGACAAAGGCATAAATGAAAGCAAGTGGTGGGAATGGTACTTCACACATGAATGTACGGAACCAGTGCGACCATTGCATGCATCTGGATCCGACGTATGACAAAAGCAGCAAATGAATTGAGCCCGAGGTAGTGAATTGCTTGTATTTGACTTCAAGAGTGAAGTGAAGAGTGGAGCTTTTGTAGAATTTTGAGCATCATTCCTTTATTAGAGTAGTAGTACGCTCGTACGCTCTTCCATTCCATTCTAACACTTTAATAATGGCACTTGTACAGTTGCTCCTATGTATGCAGTACTAAACTATCCATATACTTAGTATACATCATTAATGAGCTGAGCGGAAATAGAATAGTAAGTAATCACAATGCTTTCAGCGGAGGAGAAATCGGATATACCATACAGAATAAATGGACTATAAAGCTGAGCACAAAAGAACTGTTTTGATCTAATACATACTACATCTGTTATGAGAGAGTACTCTTGATTCTTACCCGGTTGGAAGGCAGAGTCGTTAAATATAACAAAGTAATGCAAGCTCTATTTGCTTTATGATAGAAAATACCCCAGTTTTTTCTTGATGTTTGCAGTTCTTTCTGGAATTCCTATCATTCCTCGAAAATGGAAGTCAAACTAGAGAACGTCCATTGTAAATATCCAATGCACTGTGCGTAATTGCCTATGATGTGTTAAACGATACATATACATTATTTACTGTACGCTACGCGTAAATGGATGAACGAGATTGTCCTGTTTGGAGTTATTGTTTCGGATAAGAATGTAAAGTATTTACAAATAAGTTTCCTTTTAATCTTTCATGGTTCAATAAAAAATTCGAATGTGAAATGTGGATCTGGCATCATGGATAAAGCAGAAAGTAGGTATAATAAAGGTGTTTATGGTCTTACAGCGTTAATATGTATGTATGTACATATGTACATACATAGCATATGAACGTTTTTCGGCTTTAGAATACTTTCTATACACTATATGTACGTGCACAGAAAATGTGGTAGGACTAGGACTATCGACATAAGTGCTGAACTCTCAAAATTCACGTCGTGAACCGTGGCAAGAGAGCTTGTTGGTGCCTTGGTTCACTCTGTAGAGATTTATTACTCACACATCTCACATTCTCCCGGTGTAATTCGAAGGCTCAAAATCTTGCCAATATTAGCGACAGAAAGTCTGCACACAAAAAATTTGAAATTCACTCCCCATTTTTTTGGGAAGGACTTCAGTAGCTTTGATGGCTGTGCCTCCTGATATGATTTACGTGTCCCACCTGGAGTGATCGGGTACTGTTTGAGTAAAGAATTTTTCGCTGTACCACAAAATACATAATTGAGTAAATGTGGGAAAGCTTGCACTGGAAAAATGTCTAAAAGAGAGTGGTGTGGGTGAAAGTCAAGTAAAACCCAAACCAATTGTGTTAGCTACTTAAGGTATTCATTTCTGCAGAAAGTCGCTTGAATCGTCCTTACGAGAGAGTGAAAATTCAAAGCACTGAAATGAATTGAGGATGCAGCATTCATTATTCATGCGTGCGATGCGCTTTCTCCATTCCAATTCTCCTATTGCACTCCCTTTCCCACCTTTTTCTCATAACTGCTTATAAATACTAATACTCTCGTCAATATTGAGTTATAGCCACAAACTACGAGTCTAAGTGTAAGGTTTCGAAAGACGGATTCGATTCGAGCCCTAGAAGTATTTTTCATTGTGATTACTACTACAAGAGCACAGAAATTACTTACCAAACTCAGGCGCTGTTTGCAATGGAATCAATGCGATGAGAAGCCATAGGAATACACCAAATACCATCACAAGGAAGAAACATTATTCTCGAACGAAGCAGACAGAAAATAAAATCCCAGCTCAAACCCAAGACTTATTTGTTATGAATATATTAATAACAATATCGGTTCAGAGTTTTCACTTTTTTGGAAGTTATCTGACTCCTCTGTCGAGTATTGCTTCTGTTTTTTGTCTTCGATGCGCTAATGCGCACACAACTTTTCTTGGCACCGGATTCTTCCAACTTAGTTTCTTCCCTGCTGAAAGGATTTCTAACTACACATGTACTGCAACAAATTGAGGTCCAGTGTCTTTTCACGACAGCAAAAGTGGATGACCTTCCAGTATTCGCCAGACAAATTGCCACACCGTGCGCTTAGGTACCCAGAACCACAATAGCAGTATTTTTGGAAGAAAAACAGAATCTGAAATATCGACAGCCTTCAGTTAGAACATTTACTTAAGCACGGTACTATGCATTAATGAAAAGTAAATGTTTATTGTAGTGTAAAAGTTATTTTCTGAAACTTCACTGCACTTTTGCATTTCGTATACTTTATAGTAAATGTATAGAATAGAAAAAGCCGTTGTTTGCTGAAAGGTTTATATAATATCTGTAACAATAATAGTGGAAAAGTCTTTTAAATTCAGTGTTACTATACTCCTAAAAAAGTAGCGAGAACGTACGTACGTACTAGATATATTATAAGTATGCATTAGATGCACACAAAGTAAAGAGCTGACCGAATACAATGTTATCTTTGCCGGTATATTTGCAATGCACCAGTACGTACGCCCTCCTGAAATAAAGAGACGCTCTTATGCAGACTTACTTTGTTCAGCAAAAATTCTCGTTGAATAAATACAACTCTCCCAGTGCTGTGTTACATAAGCAGCGTGCTTATCGATCCGTCCGAGTCAAGTCAGTTTTAATGTTCTTTGTCGATATAACAAATAATGCAGCGTAGACAGTGCAAAAGAGCAAGAAAGGGATAAATATAGGAAAATTTCTCTACTGAATGGAAATGCAATATTTTCGATATTTTTGCCTGTGCTTTCTGTCGCCGGTATACATTTAAGACCTTACGAAGCCGGTTTATATGATATTGGTGTTGATATTGGGAATAGCGAGCAATTGGTGAATGCACAGGAGAATAAGTAGCACGATCGATCGGCGAAACCTGACGAGTACAGCTGCAAGCACTCTTTGAACACCTGAAACCTGAAACAGATTCGTTAATGATAAGAAGACTACTAATCTCAAGACAATCAAAGTTTCCACCAAGATCCGAGACAGTTGACAATTTGAAAAGATGAAAATGTCCTGGCAACTTGCATCTCTTCACCAACTGATGACAAAGTTAAATGTTTCGCTGGAAGGACGGCGCTGTCACTGTCACGCTCCCTTTCACCGCAAACGATGAGATTGTTGCAAAGAGCAATTAGATACCAAAGTTCTGCTATGCTCTTCTTTAATGATGTGCACTGCTGCTGGAGTCCTTACACAATGATATCCGTCTCTGAGCTTGTTTCCATTAAATGCCAAAGAACCTCAGAATTGCAATGGTACTGTTATCGGTCTGGATTTCTGCAGTAGAGCGTATGTAGTCGCGTCCGTAAAGATTCAACCACTAAATTGTGGCACATTGGATACGCACAATGCCGAAACACACAAAGCTATGCACTTTCCACCCTTTCCACCCATAAATACCTTACTAGCTGCATTAGCAGATTTTCGTAAACCACAAGAAACAACTTGAGCACCCCTGAAAAGCTCTTCACAACGCAATTAAAACTGTTCAATGTTGGGAGAAAATGTTTTCACATTCGGGGGAAGCATGTGCGCATTCTACTAAATATTTAGCATGAATATATGCGAACACGTTCCAGTCCGGATGTAACGTAATTTTGGGATTTCTCTTCGAATTGCAATGTCACTAAGGATCAATTTCCTTTACAAAAGCCGACTCTCTCTCTCTCTCTCTCTCCCACTCTTTCTCTCTGTGTGTACGTGTGTCTGCAAAGACGCTACTTGGAATAAAACGTGGAACTGTTTGTGCGTTCCTGTGTGCTGTGCTGTCGTGTCTCGATCGAAACTACATGGACGAAATAAACTCCGGCATGGAAAGAACAAGTGGATGAGCGACTTGTACCCGGGTGGCGAACGACAAGAGGGGTTTCACTGTATTTCCTCTCTATTATCATCCAGCACAGAACTTTCCTTCACCACCACCACTATTATTATGTGCACAGATTGCAATTCACTGCTGTCGTAGTAGTATTAAGTATGGGGCTACATTTGATGTCTGTATGTAATGACAGGGTGTAGAACCGTGGATTCGTCAAACTGAAGTAAACCGAAGTGAAATCAAAATTCGAAGAAGAATTTCTGTTCTATCTGTTGTAGAACTCGTTGAGGCTGCTGGTGAATGAAACGAGCTGAAACGAGAGAAGACAAGCAGTCCGTCAGTTTACGCTTGAAACCATATCTATTATGTGCGTAACGTGCATTATTGTTCAGCAGCAGCGGTAGTGGTTGCAGTCGCATTCGACTTTGAAGCTACGCTGCTGCTCCTTACAGCTAGAGTAGTTTGAGTAGTATAGCAGTGTGTGTCTACAAGCTCGTCTCCAATTCCGCCCTGCTTCCTCATCCAAGTACACAGTAGAAGAGCAGCAGCAGTGGTTGTTGGCAGCCAACATTGCCAGAAAACACGGAATAGGGGCAAAAAATCGAAGAGAGGGTTGGCGAAATAAATTCGTGGGGTTTACTACGAGAGAGGAAAGGAAAAGCAAGAGCAGTCAAGTCACAGTTGTTGTAGGGCTGTCTGTTCGCTTATATACTTATACATATCTGGATCCTCTTAATATCATACTAGTAAGAGCATACAAAAGAACCCCAAAAAGATTTGTCTCTACTACTCACAGTGTACTTATAGAAGGTGACTGTCAGGACAAAATCCTACGTATATGCATGTACACATATAGATTGTAATGTATAAGTTAGAGAGTATAATATATACACCTAAATGTATATTCCACAGTCGGGATTCGATCTTCTCCCGATCTCTGTATACACAGAGATATATTACCTTTATTATGAACAATGGGCTCTCTGTATAAGGTGTACACTGGTGCTCCGTAAAGTCCTGATACGGTAGGCAGGCACTACAAATCCAATCCAGTATCTGGCTCTGCTTCATCCGATGTCAGTCCGTTGAACTTGAACTACCCCATCCACATAATGGTTGGCTCTCGGGAGTTCGGTCCGGAAGAATACATGCTTAGAATAGGAAGTGAAACGGAGCTGCATATCCACTGTGTATGAAAGAACGGTAGTTAGTCCCGAGGATCCGTTCTACTATGTGCTTGGCTTCAGTAGTCCGATGGGTAAACACTACACACATATCTTATCTATACTTATATATGTAGTAGTAGTGAAGTATGGAAAGCTTTGTCTGTATATATGTACATATGCGCTTTAACACTGTCAATATTCATTCAGCGTTGTGCTACGATTCCACGGTTTACTACAAACGAGGACAAAATATTTTAGAGTAAATTTTCGTAGTACA
>JABASC010005368.1:0-10316 GCA_019776185.1 Plutomurus gul
AATAATCATTTTCACGTAGCTTTTAAACCAATACACATATTCAAATAGGCAGCTCAAATCTCTAGTACGAATAATTCCTTAATGCCACACATTTCCATCTAAAATATGTTATGTGTATGGTGGAATTTCTAACTGTCGTCCTTTCTGTGCCGAAAGTACGATTTTATCCGAAAATACATAACGCTGACCTTCATACAGATAAAATGTAGTAAAAATATGTAGTAGATAAAATTTCCATTGCACTTCCCTGCCTTTCCTGAATCTGAAGTAAATACATCAACATGTAGTATCGGTAATGCACTGCGTGCTTCCACAGTTAGCCTTAAAACATATGGCCCACCATATATACGCATGGATCTTTATACCAATACACAAAGTTGCTGTTGTTCACTTCGCACAAAGCTCATCCATCATTTCTCCCCTTCCTTACATTTCATAAGAATTCCTATCAAAACGTAGCTGTCTTTCACTGGTTGCACTGCCTCCATGTCAATTCCAATTTGGGGTTGATAAAGAGAGAAATGTCCAATGAATAGTAATATTTTTGTGAATTTATTTACCGTACTAATGCTCAGAACCCGTGAGAGTGTAGCTATATGTATGTATAACGCTCATATAATGTTTAGGTATAAGCATGTTTGTGCTGTAGACCTTGAAAGCATTTGCATGCTGAGCGGAAAGGGCATTACTACTTAATTACTAGGCTTAGACAAGACTTAATGCACAACGAACACTTTGACTTAATAGAAATGCTTGCTCAAATGGAAAAAATCATTTACAGTTTACCTTGTTGTGCATCGAAAAGTAAGTATAAATATGCATTCAATGGTTCTTTTTTATAAACACACGAGATTGCAGATAGAGTTCCTATGAACTACGGATAAGTAAATAAATGTGTGAAAATGCAGAGATTCAATGGTTAGTAGTTCGGGTTTTGCAGTATTCCCTTGGTGAAAGTGGGGAAAGTTAGAAAATCAGGAAATGTCCACCGATCGTTAGTATTTCTTCTGACGAAGCAAGTTAAAATGTCTTGTGTGTGACTATTAATGAAGGGTTGGAATTGAATGAAAGATAAGCAGACAAGAGGCAGAGTAATGGACTTGGTTGCCTTGCCCTAAATGTTGCCTTGGCCAATGGCATGTCCTGCATGTGGTTTGAGCAAAGACGGAACGGTTATTCCTATATTTTAAATGGTTTGTATTGCACTGTAGGGAACTGCATGTCGGAGTTCATGGGCCTGATATCAGGGACATACGAAGCGAAAGAAGAGGGTTTTGCCCCCGGAGGAGCCACTCTTCACCAATTGATGACTCCACATGGTCCGGATGCCCAATGTTTTGAAGGAGCAACGAAAGCCAAATTGGGCCCATCCCGAGTTGCAGACGGAACGATGGTAACTATTTCATAGATTAACATTGAAACACATTACGTGATATCCGTTACAAGATGTTGATTTACTGTTTGTATTTACCGTATGCCGCATGGTACATGTAGTTTAGTTACTTACTAGTTTCACCAGTGAAATATGTAGCCGATTGTATTTGTCGTCGTATTTGTTGACAATTACGTACATATGTGAGTATATCACATTTTACTCAGAGAGTGGAGTTTTATTATGTGGATTTTGTTCCAATTACTTGGACAGTTGTTTACTTACTGATGCAGTACAGAGGTTTCTTGACATTTTTGTCAGGCTTTCATGTTTGAATCCTCGTTGTCCCTTGCGGTGGTGCCATGGGCCTTGAATTGTCCCAATTTGGACAAGACTTACTACGAATGCTGGCAGCAGCTCAAATCCCACTTCAATCAAGAGCAGCCGTAAAAACCAACGAGCTGGAGCTGGCGTTTTCTCCTTTACATCACATCTCTCTATGTGTGGCTGCTGATACTGTATCTACTAGTTCTACCACTACGACTCTGTCCGCCGTCCTCGTTGGCTCTGACGACTTACACAGCATTCTCAAATACATTCATTCATACCTCCACATCTTACAACTTACTATTTTGGATGCTGCACAAACACCAGTGTACACTTATTGTTGTCTCAGTTTGCATTTACGTTTTCATTCCTATCGCATTCCACACCACGTCCTACTTAGTTACTGTTAGTGACTCTTTTCACTTTAACGTACCGTCGAGGTACTTACCCATATAAGATACTCGAGTTGCTCTCCTCTGTAAATCTTGTCAAATGTGAATTCATGTCTTCTAATGGTTTCCCCTGTACTTATTGTTCTATTTTTCGCTGTGCACAGCATACACCATTTTTCCAGTGGGTGCAGCCAGAATGTGAAAATGCCAAAATCACTATTTTCCCTGTTGTATGTATTTGAAGAAAAATAAAACGATATGAGATTTCTCATGTGACTGTCACATTATCAAAGACCTATATCTACTGGTGAAAGTCTACTTGGAGTCGATGCAACGTGTTCAAACATACTACTACTGTATGCACAGTCAAGCTTTCTTTTCTCTCTCTCTCTCACTTTCCACGACTTATTTAGTGATCTGCTATTTATGTCATGTCTACAATCGTAGTTGTAGCCTGCAAGACCGTATTCATACACATAAGTCACTGCATGTGTGCACATTACATTAGGTGTACCAGTTTTCTAGTATATTATGCTGCATAAATTATGCAAGCTGTAACTGGGTATGTGCATGGTACACAGTAACACACACATAAGTGCTTCTCTATACAACCTAATTTATAAGTTAAAGAATAGGGTAAATTACTACATGCATTTATTCCCATATACCAAACATACATGTATGTATATGCACACAACACAGACCTATTACATAATGTGATAGCACGTATACATATGGTATGGTAATAGACAATGTGTCTGTGTGAGTTGCATTTACTCCGTGGCCTTTCCATTCGTTAGGAAGAGACAAGTTGCTGCGAATTGTCTTGAGTTGACTTAGCCTGACTAATATATTAGCGTGTGTAACTTAAGTATGTAGGCCTATACACTATTTGTAATACACAGTAGATACTACAGTAGGCAGAGAAGACGTACACTGATGCATATTTGTACCTACCCAACTCATTGTCAGAGAGCACTTTACCATCCATATATGAGCGTATTACCTAGTATTTTATATCTTCTGATGTACAAGTATGTACAAATAGTAGTAGTAGTAGTAGGGGCTGTTACATATTGTATGTGTGGGACTGCGAATACAATCTGCGATGTAAGGCATTCAGAGGAGAGCTGAAACTGAAGCTTGATTCAATAAATTAGTTTCCTTTCGATGCATAATTCATGGAGTTTATCTATCTGTCACGGGAGCGGAGTGAGTCAATGTCTTGTCTTTCTGTGGTGGTGGTAGTCTTGGTTTGGCTTGGCGGGGTTCAAGATAAAAGCGTCTGCTTCTAATTTATGTACCTCTTTCACTCTCTATAACGAGAAAGCAATGCACCGATGATGAGAATGAACTCTTCATACAAATACAGATGCGTCGTCGGCAGCAGGTATCTACGTACCAATATCCAACTCGCACACTCTAATAGAGACCTATCTCTCTATGCATCTAAATATGCATACAGTATGTGTAGGTATATATCCAATGTTCTAAGTAAGACGTAATCCGATAAACCTAATGTCTCCAATACTCTCGCTAGCTTTTCTTCTTCCTCCCATTCTCTGCTTTAAGTCGAACGAACAATATAATACTTCCACTTTCCTGCAACCAGTGTGAGTCTGAGTAACCATGAAATCTTCCCTGCTTTCCTTCCTGTTATTCTTGATTCTTGTGCTCCCATATGAAACTCATAGCCTTCTACAAACATACGATAATCGTACAAATAACCTATAACTGGATTTCCATACTGGAGCATATTTCCACGTTTAAACTACGATCCGCGTAAGCGGGATCCTGTTATGTGGGACAAAATACGCAATGTTGGTTGGTCAATATGTTATTAGATAGGGGTTAAATATGTTTAAGTGGGAACCCATTAGCGGGACGATCCTTTAAGTGGGACACCTTTTAGGTCTTTTTATGGTGTTTAAGTGGGAATATCGGTCGAATCGACTGTTTAGCATATTCTTAGTGATTATGTAAATGTAATATTTGAAAAGGTGAGTGCACTCCACAACTCCACAGAGATTTCAGATAAGAAAGGGTCTGCAGACGTGCACTTCAAACATTTACCTGCATTTGTGTGAAAGAATAAGCCGGGGATACACCAAAATGTTTAAAATCTTGGTTTCAAAAAGACGATTAACTAATTTGTTCCTTTCGGACAAATTTGAATACTTCATCAGTTAGTAGCGAGGAAGAAGCAATCCGAAATAGTCTCTACTCACCCATGAAGAAGCTTTACTAGCGTTTCAAAAATTCGAAAAATACGTGTTGGCAACTACATCCGATGAAAGTATTAACTCACGTTCTCTAATCAGGCTATCGGGCCAACGCAATGATATTCTTCAAAATACATACGAATAAAAATTTGAATCAGTCAACCACAATCTCTTTCTTCAGCAAACAATTATAACGTCTTATTTCTTAATGTAAATAAATGTAAATGTAAAAAATTCCTTGATAAATTCTTATTACGTTTATGTTGGTAACCCTTTAGCTGGGACAAAGAGTCGGTCCCGTTCGTGTCCCGCTTAGGCGGATGGAAGTGTATATACCAATTTATTATTATAGGTAAAATTTGTCTACTTGTCTAGTAGAGAGTAAAATTATTTGGTACTAGAGTGTGGATGACGTTTTGGTAAATACGTGATTTATTTGAAAGTTCGTACATTCCATAAAAATTAGTTTAATTCCCCAGTCCTCCACACATAATTGATGCTTAATAATGAAATTTTGAAAGTAATGACAATGATATACTATTGTGGTATCAATGCTTGAACAATCCAATAGTTGGAAAAGTCCACATAGGGATATAGTACGATGAAAAATGCAGTAGGCTATAATTATACTACTGTTGAACTTTGGTTGACTTGGTGCAGTCTGGCAAGAAAGCATAAAGTTTCTTTCAAAATGACATCCTTTTGCCCATGGCCGTGGTAGCAGTTGTTCGTAAACACAGACCGAATAAAGTATAGAGTCTTAGGTGACAATATTTCATTCGTGGATCAAATTAGAAGATTCTATGTAGTTTTAGAATCGGTGGAAAATGAGCCTTTCAATTTGGCACAATCTCGCTCATTTCTTTTCTTGTTGTAAAGTTGTAAAGAAAAAGACATTGCTACTTGTTACATCAGAGATCGTTAGGCCTCTACTGTCTGCTCCTGATTGCTGCTGCATGTATCAAATGGAAGTGGTATCCGTCTTATTACTTTTGCCTTTATCTGCACTCTATGTTCCATAAGGCAGGCTTGTACTAGAGGAAAAAAGAAAGCTTCTACTTTCATTGAGCACATCGGAAGTGAGTGTCTAATAATCACCGTAAAGAATACCTCAAGGATAGGATCAGACAAAGAAATATCAAAGTAGAGTTTTGTTGTAGGAGGTATTTTGTATGTATTCTCTTGTTTCTTCATTGACCCGGAGTCGTTTTTTCTGAACTGCAAAGGGAAAGCAAGGGTAAGTAAAACGTGTACCTAGAACAATGCGTCAGTGTGCTATAGGAAAAGATAAGAAACAGGAAAAGCAAGACAAGCCACACACACAGAGAGAGAGAGAGAGAGAGAGAGGAAAAAGTCCGTCTACGACGACAAGAGAAGACAGGGACCCAGCCCACGAGTCCGCGGTAGCACTTACGGTGCAGCAGCTAAAAGATAGGAGGAGAGAAGACAGCCAACAGAAATGTAATTAGGAAAGGATGGACAGGTGTGTTGCTGAGTGTGATCAAGTATCAAGGGACACTTACATGAAATAAGAGTCCTTGCTTCCTTTCTCTGAATTCTACTTTTCTACGGTGCCTATTGCCACTCCCTGAGGGATATATCACTTGCCAAATTAAACATCGACCAATCCATTCGTCTCTCCAGATAATCTAAGGCTGCTGTACACTTCCGAACAATATCTCATATGTACCATTTCATGCTTTTTGCTCTATTTAATAGTTTATTATGTGTCGATTGTTGACATACTTATGGAATATACACTAATATACATTTCTCTCCGCGGAAGTAGATGCTAGGGAGTTGAAACGGGACCTTTTTCTTCAATTGACTTTTCACCGTTTGGCTAAGCTTGGTGTGTTTTCCCTTTCCCCTCCATTATTATGGTACTACGATGCACAAGTACAAGGAAATAGAAGTACTGTCTATTAGAATGGTTTCCTATAAGGAACAAAGATGCGTTTTTGGTAAGCACAGCATCGGAGCTTCCACTTCACTTTCTGAAGACAATGGGAAACAGACATAGGAAGGACGTGATGTGAATGAGGGAAGATTTGACTCGTACCATGAATTCGTCTTCGGTAGAATTCGACCGTTAGCGTTGAGGAGTTCAGTTGAGGAGACGCAACACGACACATTTCTCTAATTCTTAAAAATTTCTCTAATTCTTAAATTGCTGTCACGTTTTTGTTTTCCTTTATTGGGGGCTCCAAAAGTCGATGCAGTGTAATTCACAGTTTTAACAGATACTGAACGGCTATGAAATGAATTCGTCATCCCAATAACAACCAACCAAATTAGACATGTATAATGAGTCTAACTGGTGCAGCAAAAGAGAAGCAGGTCGTAAATATTCGATGCTTTGGTTTTAAGAAGTCATTTGGGGCAAATTCTAACGGATTTGATAATTTGCGCAGATATAAATAGTGAAAATTACAATTATATGCAGATGTCTTCAGTTTGCAATTACCTAAGTACCAAAGTACCTACCTTTAACAAAATGTTGCGTGTTCATTTAATCCTTTATGCCATTTATCTCGTACCGAATTTGAAAATGATTTTCGAATTTAATCAAATTTCTAAATGAAAGCCTTTTACAAAGTTTACAAGCGTCTCCACAGCTTTACCGCTTTGTTAAATGCCATTTATCTCGTACCGAATTTGAAAATGATTTTCGAATTTAATCAAATTTCTAAATGAAAGCCTTTTACAAAGTTTACAAGCGTCTCCACAGCTTTACAGCTTTGTTAACAGGTCTGACCTCCCCACCTGAAGTAACAAAATTAATTCAAAAAAAACTATAATACACAATTATTTTTAATCAATTAATGTTCATTTTCGACTAATCCAGCCGCTATCTTGATGCAAATATCTTCTCTATTACAATTCAATTTTTAGAATAATGAAATGATTGATGGAGACATTTAGGGACGGATTAAAGTCAGATAAGACAATTGCAATTGTGTATCACTGCCAAATTTAGTGAAATATTGCGACAATTAATCCTGGTGAACAATAACCATTGCATTCACGTCAACAACATCTTTGATTTGTTCTCTTGCTGCCCCTTTATTGGTAACGAATTCAATGAAATACCTGTACTACCAGCACAGTGATGACAATCGCTTCTGTTTTAATCTGACGATGCGATTAATTCATGCTAGGAAACATTAAACCTTATTGTTGAAACGATTTAAATTCCATTGTGGATATTTATGTTGTAAGTATTAACAACATTTGTGAAATTGACATCAACTTAAGGGTATAATTAGAGCATACGGACGGGCCATCCCACGAGTGAGGCGGTTTTCCACGCTGATTTCAATGGTGTATGTGAAAGTTTGAGCAAATAGGTGTTTGGCCCAAATATTGAATTTGACTTTTGAAAATGAGCGAAAAATGTTGGGAATAAAGCTGATACAAGAACGTCAAACTTAATATCACTGTCCTCAATCCTCAACTTTATATGACATAGGGCCTAGATGTGCTATCAAATACCCAATCGGATGTTTCAAAGAACAATTGTGTTCAATTGTTTGAGGAAAGAATCCTATTGGAATAAGTAAAAATTGACCACAGAAGAGAAAATTAATCCTCAGCGATTTCCACGGCCAATGAATCCAGAGCCTGTGAAAACATGCAATTCTAATGAATGTACAGGTAGGTAGAAGTTATTGGTATGATTGCTATGGTCTCACTTCATCAATACCTTGTCAATATTTTTGACAAGTCGTTTTCTATTAGACCAACTGTACCTGGTAGTCAACTTCGAGCCGAAATATTGTAATTCAGCACTGCTGTTGCTTTGATACAGACAGGTGTACCGATCTATATAAATATAATTTGATTTGACTCAAACTACACTCAGGTTTCATGTCCGTCGGATATCTTCACATTGTTCACCTCAACAAACCTACATATGCATTGTAACAGAACACCTCTAGTACATAAGCAAGAAACTACATAAAAAGCTTTTCAGTACATTCAATACCAACCAGAGACAAGTTTCTTTAGTATCCTCCTAACATTCGTTACAATAACAACACTAACGATACGTTGCAAACTACTTAAGAACGTCTACTACTACGCAGGTAAAATTTGAACTCGTAAATGTACTTTGAGGTTTGATGCACGTGTTCAACATTATGATTGTATTCCTGTCATCTATGCGAATCAGAATCTGGAATACTGACTCTACTTGAAACTAATAAAAGTTTCTCAAGGATCATAGATCACAATAAGAAAAGTTCTTAATTGCATACCTACATATTATGTACTATAAGTTTAAAAGGTGTATATACTTTTGTTGCAATTACTACTATATACTAGGATTACTATTCATACCATTTTTTATGCTTTTAAAAAATGGATTATGGATTCGCTCTCTTCCGGAACAAAAGGTTCTACTGGAGGGGTCTACTTTGTAGAGTCAAGTGATACTCTGCTTCCAATGTAGCATTTGACATCTACTCCAACGAACATCAACGATCTTCCTGTATGTATTTTAAATACTTTAAATTACACCATACAAAACGTACAATAGGAAGGTACGCTGTATACCTACTATAGGAGCAATGTTCATTCAACGTTCACCAATTCATCATGTGAGTGAGTGTAATAAAAGTTGATTTTTTCTCATTGTACGTTGACTTCATAACGAAGTTCAGGAGAAAGTTTTAAAATATTTGCTGCATTTTGTGGGAAAATACGATGACCTAGTATCATGGTCTTTGGTGAGCCGCAAATTCAATTGTGCCGCAACTTGGCTACTGGAAGACTATCGCTGTTTCGTGTTCAATGCAGATGGGCATAACCAATCAAGCTGTGCATATTTAGCACAAAAGTTAGACGCGTACAATGGGATTCGACAGTCCAAACTTCAACTTTGCAAATGCACAATGGACAGTTGTGATTGGCTCCATTCTAAATTAACGACAGAAGTTGTGTCCCTCGAAATCAACTGCTGTCTATTTCAATGGACAGAATTCTCTGCTCATTCGCTTAGTCTTTGTTCGTTACAATGAATCTCCGTTCTCATCAAGTTCGACCACCCGTCTCTGACTCTCTGGATCACTTAGTGCGCTTTATGGACGATGTGGAAGACGTAAATTGGACGGAGGCACAGGAAAGACTCGATCGGCTTGTTGCACTCTTTCATTCTAATGGGAAAAGAGCGAGTTCATTGCTGAAGAAACTCAATTTGGATATCCAATTCGCGAATTCAACTTCTTTTATGATTTTATTACTCACATCCCTCTATCAACACCAATTGTCCTTGGAGGAGTTCTCCTTCAAAATCTATTACGAGGAGATAAAGTTGCTTATGTACTATAAGAGCGGCTACCATGTCCATCCTCAAGGCAGAGGACCAATTCAGGCACTAGAATTATTTTTAATATTAGACATGAAATATCTTAATTGAGGAAGCTGGTCAGCACATATTTATCAGACGCAATAGATTTCTTCGCTTTCAGGAAGTTGAGAAGATGGAGTACTTGATGTATGCCTCTAAAATGGCTAGTTCTCAACAAAATCAGAATTGATCATTAATTCCACCAACAACACGCGAGCAATTGCAAATTGTATACCGTTTTTGGTTTATGCTGCTTTTAGATTAGTCACAAAGCCAAAACAGTAATACACAGAAAATTAATGGTTGCGAGTGCATCTTGCTAAATACATAGAGAAAAAGAAATAGGGAGAGTTAGTCGTGATTCATATTGTTTTAATATCGTGAAGACATAATTTTGAATACAATCGCCCGACACCTGAATATTTCCTCTAAAGGAAATCACATTGACATAAGTCATTGTATCCATCAACAACACTATATTCAAATTTACAATGTTTTACTATATACTTACTGCATCTACCAAGATTAAACACACTTGCTGGCAGAGAAGTACACAATAAAACTGAAGCATAAATATTAATTAGCTGCAGAAATGTACAGTTTTTCATCTTCCTATGGTATCTTAACATATTTAGTGTTTAGAGCTACAATCT
>JABASC010005369.1:0-10311 GCA_019776185.1 Plutomurus gul
CTTTGGGCTTGCAACCGGATCCCTTTCTAGACTTGGATGGTTTTCTCGCCTTTGGTTTGCAGCCAGAACCTTTGGACTTTGAGCGACGGGGCTTACTAGGAGACCTCTTCCGAGATTTTGATCCTGGAGAACAACCCCTTTTGGGTGGTCTAGGTTTTTTAGCCTTTGGCTTGCAGCCAGATCCTGTTGGCTTGGGCTTCCGAGGTTTTGATGGAGAACAACGTTTTTTCTCTTTTTTGGGCTTTGAGACTTTCCCCGGTGATGTACATGATCCTCTCACCGGTTTGGGGTTGGTGGTGGATCCACAACCCTCCGTCGTGTTAATATTGGTTTTCTGATCTCCTATTTACAAACAAAGGAAAAAATTAATTCCTTGCAATATTTAGCATACTTTGATTATGTCCGTCGTGCATTCATTTCCATGGGAAACCAGATTTTATAAATATTGACAAAAGAGAAACAAACTACGCTTTCTCATCAGGTTGCTAGCCGGTACGATGCAAATCTCAACAATCCAAATGATTTTCTCATACAATTAACGGTACATATGAATTTAAGCTTCTACCTTTCTCGGTATCTGCCATTTTACAAAACCAGGTGAGTGGAGTCAGTCACGATTTAAAAAAATAACGTTGTTGTACGGTTCTTTTATGAACCAAATGCGTTGATTTTCACTGAAAAATTATGAATAAATTGTCGACCCGAGGAAGATTACGGTGGACTGAAGGAATTTGGTAATAACATTGTAGTTATTTATACATTTCCAAGTTGTTCTCTCACTGTTGTCATAACTCCTCAATTTCAATAAAAATATATTTATTTCGTAGATGACAAAGGGATTTTCATGACACGTTATGGTGATTGGACAATTTTTACATTCATGAATTTGTGAGTATTAAGAGGATATTTCAAATATTATACTTTTTACATGCTTAACCAAAGGGAATTCCGCTTCTTTCGTTGCAACCTTTTGAGCGGATGACCATGACCCAGAACAATAATTGCCATGTTTGAACTTGCTTGGTATACTGACGTACTTTTTTTAATTTTGTTTTTAATGTACCTCGTAATCAATAATGAATTTGTACAACATACATTTCATTTTCGATACAATATACTGACTGGAGGCTACATCGGCTGCAAAGCAATGGATACGCATGAACAAAGCATGCGGAATAAATTAATACTTCCTTTACACACGTTGTACTACTCTAGAGGATATTTTCACATTTAGATCTCCCGTGGTATCTATCCTTACTTACATTATAATAATGAACAGGGCAGTATTGTAAGTTGTTATCCTATTACTATTACGCAATTGGTTTAATAATTGAAATAGTTTCTATTTTCACTTCATTTTAGTACCACGTAGTTAATGTCATTTCTCATCTTAACGCTGCACTACGTATAAATTTAAACCTCAGTAACTGCCTAACTTTACATTGTTTACATACTACCTGTAGACTGTACTGTACAAATGACACAGATTTTCTACAACTTCATATCATTATTACATTTACACAAGTATGATAAACTTTACAACTTGAAAGAAACCGTCAACAAACACTGGAATATAAACGTCCTCTCCTTTCGTTTCTCTTAATATATAGTGTGTGTAATTACACAAGTATGATAAACTTTACAACTTGAAAGAAACCGTCAACAAACACTGGAATATAAACGTCCTCTCCTTTCGTTTCTTTTAATATATAGTGTGTGTAGGTACGGTACAAATTGGTACCTTTACTTTATAAAATTGTTCACGTTGTGGTATATACGTATATAGCGTTACAATACAGACAAGTGTTATTATTAGACGAAATTTACAAACCACGCTTCTAACGTGCAGTCAAACTTTCTCATGTCATTCTCATTAGCCGGAAACGTACAATCACTTACTCCTAAACTAAATCAATATTTTCAAACCTTTACATTTCATTACAACCGACTTCAATTTTACAACAGTTTGCACGTTTCGGGACATTTGAAGTAGGCTGAATAAAACAAATGTCTTTGGTGGACTGGTAGAATTCGCTTATAGTAAAGCTTATTACATCTACTTATATACCTATATTCATCTTTAATACCAAATTAAGTTTCAATTTATAACTATTGCCAGTGTATTATTAAAGGCACAAATATTATTTCCTTAATACTTAATTCTTCATTATGTATGTATGGGTACGTGGTACTCTTTTAGGAAAACATAGGTAGTGTGGTTAAGTAATGGTATTTTTGTAAATAAAATGCGCAGTGGTCCCAGAGCAAACATATTTAACATTCAACCCATACCATTACACATGCACAGGTACTAAAGAGTCAGACCATGAACACAGGTTGTAAAGAAATCTAAAATTGTTGCAACATTTACTAGTTCGTGTTTCAATTTTGTAATAAATAAATACGTATTGTTATATTTGTATAAATAGGCTACAGGTTTAGTTAAAGCAAATAAGCAAACAAACAATTATTGAGATAAACCTTAATTTTTGTAAACTAATAAATACAATATAATAAAATCACAACCGATAACAAAAGTCATATTAGAGAATCCCTACAGAATATCACCTAAATAAATAATTTAGTAAAAGTTAATTACCTACGATGATTCAAAGGCGGCACGCGTTGTGATGAGGTAAGAGTTCCTAATCTATCTTAAGGTCTACTTTCGTCAATAACCTCCAGGTTGATTAGTGTAATGCATAGGTCCCCTTGGACCCATACCAAGGGGACCTATGTTTTGTTGTTGCTGTTGTTGTTGCTGCTGCTGTTGCATAGCCATCATTTGTCGCAGTCTTTGAGCATTATTAGGCATATTGGGGGGTCCAGGAACCATGCCAGGATTTTGCATTCCAGGTTGTCCCATTTGTCCTGGGTTTTGCATTCCAGGTTGTCCCATCTGACCAGGATTCTGCATCCCTGACTGTCCCATCTGTCCTGGGTTTTGCAATCCGGGCTGACCCATTTGTCCAGGGTTTTGCATACCAGGTTGTACCATCTGACCAGGATTCTGCATTCCCGACTGTCCCATTTGACCGGGATTTTGCATACCAGGTTGTCCCATCTGCCCAGGATTCTGCATTCCTGCCTGTCCCATTTGACCGGGATTATGCATCCCTGATTGACCCATCTGACCAGGATTCTGCATGCCAGGATTCTGCATTTGTGCTTGGTTCGGCATTCCTGATTGTACCATCTGTCCTGTATTTTGCATTCCCTGTTGTCCAATTTGACTTTGATTTTGCAAGTTGGGTTGACCCATTGGTGTCTGGTTTGGCGCCATTCCCTGTTGCGCCATTTGTGCAGGGTTTTGCATCCCAGGTTGTACTTGTACCATATTTTGAGACATTTGACCAGGATTCTGCATACCTGGCATTTGTCCCGTATTGTTCATACCTTGCACCATTTGACCNTGTTTCCCATGCCGGGATTTCCGGGGCCAGCTTGTGGATTCGCTTGCATAAAATTAGGGGGACGCTGACCCATTGCACGAACGGAGACTTGACCTGGCGCTCCAGTATTCATGAAATTACTTATTTCTTGTACGGGAACTGGACCTCTTTGCCCCATTATTTGATTCATCTGTTGCTGCTGCTGAGGAGTCATCATTCCTGTACCAGGTCCTTGTTGAGCATTTATAGGTGGTTGATTGTAGGCATAACTCTGGTTCATTCCTCCTGAAAATCAAATAGTGATTCTCAAATAATATAATAATTTAAAATTTTAAAATACCAGTGATCATGTAAATTGTAATATAATTGGCTCGCAGGAAAGCATCACAAAGAGAATTGCATTACATAACCAAATTACTACTAGCTTTCATTTTCATTACCTTGTGATTGCATTTGTTGTTGAGGATACATCCCTTGATTTGGAGGTATTGCTTGCCCTTGAAATGGTTGACCTGGCATTGGGCCAGGAGTTTGTCCTCTAAGCTGAGTTCTAAGGATTTGATGTGTTCTAGGTCCTGGAGCAGGCCCTGCCTGAGGAAACGGCTGAAATTGATTTGGTGGCCCTGTTGTGGGACCAGCTCCCGGATGTCTCTGCCTAAGAAGGTTATGTAGGGCTTGCTTTGAGCTTGCTTGGAGAGGTGGCCTTCCTCCTATATTGATTTGTGTAGGTTTTAGTTTAATACAAGTTATGTCATTATAACACAATATATTAATTAACATTTACCAATTCCTTACCAGGGATTTGTTGGGACGGATAGTAGGTCTGCTGTTGATTACCGTTGTACCATTGAGGAGGTGGACCCGGAGCATAATTTGGGTTTGGATTTGGTCCTGGAGGCAATTGAGTTGGTCCTGGTGCACCATACGGACTCCCCTAAATAAGGATAATCTCCAATTATATAACTTTCGAACAATTACACAATTACAAAAGGAAACCCGGGAAAAGGAAAACTACACAAGGAAAAAGATCTCAAAGCGGTCACTTTAAAATCTAATTACATGAAGTTAATGAAGTAAAATAATTACTTAGTACAGGAAGAAACGATACAATCAATAAAGACGTCTTCTACAAATGAAAAGCAGTTAAAGATACTAAGAGATAAAGACGAGTCCCAAAAACGATTTACGAAATTATTAGAATGTAAATATGGGAAATAAAACATATACTAACAACGGAAGCATTCGGTTTAGTTTTATCCTTTTTTCTCACCGCATTCGTATTAGGAATCGGTGGTTGGGCGGCTGGACTATTTATTGGAACTTGCTGTTGTACTTGTTGCTGTTGTTGGGCTGCGGCAGCAGCAGCTGCTGCCTGTTGTTGTTGGGCTTTAGTTTGTCTTCGTTTTCTTGGCGCTTTAGGTTTTCTTCCTGGAGTCGTAACTCCCCTAGGACTTTGATCTGATAAAGGTGTATCAGGTTTTATTAAAATAATCTCTTCTTTTATAGGATGGATTTCTGGTTTCACGTCTATTTCTTCTGGGGGTAGGGGAACGGGTTCTAAAAAGTGAGCGGACGGCTTCACTAAACTATGTGCGTGATATTTCAATAAACGATGTGCTTCTTCGTATCTCAGAGATTTTCTTTCCATTTTTACTGCGCTGAACCATGCCCATGACAGAGGAGGGGGATTTCGTTGTCCTTCAATCACTTCCCAATGACTTACACGTTGTTTCTCCCACACTTGCAGCCCAGGCTTCTTGTCCACAAATTCGAAGCTCTGAACCCGGTTTCCTTTTGAGTCGGTGATGATTGATGTAGCCTGACAAACAATAACTTCAGCCTGAACTTTAGAAAATGGAAGAAGTTGACGAACGGGTTTAATTGAATCAGAATCTCTGTCTGTTAGCTCCTGATAATCACAAAATAATAAGAAACATCTAACAAATGAGCACCCACAACATTCTGACAAACTGTGACCACTACGTTACCTTTTTCAGTTTCTTTACAAGGTTCATATTTTGTTTTTTCATTTCTTCTATTCTATCACCAGGTTCAGTTACTTGAGTTGAATGCACTAAAGCGGTCACCATATCTACTACTGTCGGAAAGACGTCCCTACAGAAACAGAAAAAATTGATGATTTCGGGGGTGCAACAATGATATAGTAAAAATAAACTTATTCTCATTGACA
The DNA here is from genome assembly GCA_019776185.1 of Plutomurus gul. Lineage (NCBI taxonomy): Eukaryota > Metazoa > Arthropoda > Collembola > Entomobryomorpha > Tomoceridae > Plutomurus > Plutomurus gul. Next base: position 5,584 of record JABASC010005369.1, read on the forward strand.
ACATCAAAGCATACACGTTAGTATTAAGATCAACAACTCCGTGAGTGACTAATTGTGTGAGGACAACTGCCCATTCTGCCGTTGCAGTGCTGCTTCTTTGAATAGCATCAAACATTCCTCCTACAAGACTCAGACGAAGTCGCAGTGCATCCCTTAAAGCGTCCGATTTACTATCCACATGCTAAAACAAAATTATAGGCCCAGTATTATGCTTAGTTGCAAACTTACAGGATCTTTAGCGTAGCTTAACAGCTGGGTAAACTGTGTGAGTAAGGAAGCCAGTAAACCTTCTCGTTGCTCGTCTTGCCCACGGAGGCAGGTCAAAATGAGGGCGAGAAAAGGTAAATGTGCGTGAAGGCTACCACCTCTTACTGTTGACATTTTCCCTCTTGATTGCTTTTTAGGCCACAACGTATTCTCGAGAACATTTCCTACAATACATTAAATATTGAAATGGATCTGCCTTTCTAACTTACTTGTACGGTTTAAAGGAAATTTGTATAATGTTACCCGCGTGTCTCAAAACTCTTCCTTGAACAGATCCCGGTAGTTTGGCCACTAATGGAGCCACCAGCCAAGCAGCTGACGCAGTCCACAAATTTCCATTAGTACCATTCAAAGCATTTTTATTATCACTGGGTCCCTCGTTGGATACGTCACCAGAGGCATTTCTATTATGTTTGTCAGAAGAACTATTGCTGCTACTTGAGCCACTGCTACTTGTACTCGTATTGTGATTATTTCCAGCACTTGGTGGTGTTTTTGCAATGTCTTGAGATTTTTTCCCAGAGCGAGGACTTTTCCCTGGGGCGGGAGAGGGTGTTGCAGAATGTGGTAACGTGTAATCGTGACCATCGTCTGACCCCAAGTGGAAAACGTCTAAGGCAGATCTAGCTACGATATCCAGCCAACTTTGATGATCCATAGGGATTCCGGTCAACTGTTTATTTTGTAACGTGAGAGCAAGCCATGCTTCACGTAAATTCCATTGGTCAAGATTTTCCATTATTTTCGGAATGTGAGTTCTGGCATCCAGAGTTTCCTCTGGAATAGCCGTTTCAGGATAGCATATTAATTGCAACAGTCTTTGAGCTTGCTTTGGAGAAACAACTGTATCCAGTAACATATCCGCGTTGCATAAGTCGTCTGGATTTTGAAGACAGCGTTGACGAACCCAAGGTTCCCCGCATAGTTGTTGAAGTGACGCGTACGCAAAACTGGCTAATGTTCTCGACTCTCCCCTAAAATCCATAAAACATTATACTGCATGTATGACAAACATTTTAGTTAAAGTTACCAATTCATAGTTAGAGCGATAGTTAAGATAACATTTTGTTCCAAGAAAGCCATGGTAGGCTATGCTAGTACATAACGGAATTAGTACATCAAAAAGGCATGAAATTCCACTTTCTCAGAATGAACAAATTGAAAAACATTGAGAAAATGTTTAAGCTTTCTTATAATTACGTAGCAAGCAGTATCCTTACAAATCAGTCGTTGGTGACCTGCGAAGCAACATTAAAACGTCATAGGTCATAGAAATTCAACTTGCTCTGATAAGTCAAAAGTAGTATTTTTACCTTATTGCATCAGCCCTTTCAGATGAAGATGGTGCGTCGGTTGTTCCTAAAATATGACTGATACTAAGCTCGCCTTGAGACAACGTAGCTGAACTTGGCCGTTGATCCCTTCTTCTATCCCCCGATCCAGCAGCGTCAGCAAGCAAAAGCATAGCTTTTAGAACTGCCAAAACTGCACCTAAAGTTATACTATTATGCGTTGCTGAGAGAAGTCTTCGATCACATATCAGCTTCAAAACACTTGGTGTGGTGCTGGGGTTTATGTTATCTTGAGTTTTGAATAGACTTAGTAAAAGAGCACACGTGAGTCTTGCACCGGCTTCCGTATCAGGATCGTGTGGACCTCGGCCTATAAACAATAACACAGAGATGCAATAATACAAACCGTTCGATTGTTATTTATTTAAGTATTTGTTAGTATGAAACTGTACCTTCGTTCCAAGCTTTTAATAACGAGGGAACGGCTTGAATAACAAAATCTTGGAGCGAAAAGCAATGACGAGCTACTAACAAGGAAGTAAGAGTGGCGAGGCTGGAATGAATACTCAGATGTTTAACATCAACTTCAGTCAATATGTCTGCATAGGAAGCAACATGTCTGGAAGGTGTACAAAGAGTTTGTAAGACACCCAACCATTCTGGTGCTAGCAGAGGGCATGCAGCTGTCATTTCTGCACATAGTGATGCTAAGTCATTAAGGCGTTCTGCGTCTGCTTCGTTACAAATGCTCAATACAGCATTGCACACAAAACTGTATCGACAGGCAGGATTTTCCACTAGTTGTCTAATCGTTTGCATCTCCACTTCCTGTAAGCATTCATTTAAAAATTCAAATTGCATTTAAATGCAAACATGCTATAATAATTAAAAACACATACTTTTCTTCTAGGGTTGTCTAAACAGTTGGTCATAAAAGTATTGTTCCAGTTATGAGTAGATTCTGAAGGTTGTACTGGAGAACTTAATGATTGTCGCAACTTGGCAGCAACTGGTGGTAAACAATCGGCAAAATTTTTAGTTCTGAGAAAGCCACTACAATTTTGAAGTTCTGTGAGGTAAGCGAGCGTAACACGTTCGGAGGATGAACACTCGGTTGGAGAATTTAATCGACGCATCAAACGGGTCAAGCTATCCCATGCCATTATCGTCAATTCAGAGTCCACTGTAATAGAACATTGAATTAATTGAAAGTTGACTAGGTATTAATGATTTGGAGAACTCAAAAGTCTCCAGAAATGGTAGCTTACACAGCAGTGAACATTGATAACGTCGAAGTACGGCTACTAGCTGAAGTTGAAGGGCGGTGATATACTGTACGGATATAGGACTTGATCGATCCTTTAATTGAGACTCAATATCGGACAATTCCTTGAGCATTTGAACACTAGTTTCTACCACGCACGTAATGTTCAAAGCAATTTCCATTAGCTCTGTTAAGTAAGCCACGTGCTCCACAGTTGGCAAATAATTACTGCGTCCTATGAAATTGAAATAAAAACATGATTATGTATGTATTTAGATAAATTAGCTTTCAATAATTTTAAATAAATATATATATATATATACCTGTCGTAAACGTTGCAAGCATTTCGAGAACAGTTAGAGCAACTTGTGCGGTTACAGAGTGTTGATCAAAATAGGGCAAACTAGTAAATCGTGTCTGGAGCGTTTCTAAATTAATTTCGTTTTTAGAATGTTTCTTGACTCGACTTCCATCCGCAATATCGTAGCAAAACTTTTTACTGAACAATTTTCCTAAATCTTTGGACACTTTTTTGACGACATGCCTCGCCTCATCTCTAGCTCTTCCAACTCCATATAGTAATATATGCCTCTGATTTGCTTCATGCTGAAAATTGTCATCTTGAGGCAAGGGAAAATGCGTCACATACAAACGATGTCGAGACTGTTTAGAGATTTCTTGTGAAGGGGCAGCAGCGCCCAGGTTATTTCTGCCTACATTTGAGTTTGCCATGTTGGGATCAGTGCTATTAGAGTTACTAGACGGTGGTTGGTGTCCCGAGGTCATGGACCCAAAGCCACCTGCCCCTCCTAGCCACATTATCTTCTTTTGGAGAATCAATTTGGTCCATATTATTTTGTTGTTCTTGAGTAATATGCTGGAGAATACGATCTAGATCATCGTCAATATTTCTATCATCGTAATCAGGCTGTCTTGGCATTTCTTGCAATCTAGGCAACGGGGGGAAGAGGGACCCACGATCATCCAACATGTTGTCATGGTGGGGTGTGGCACCTGGCGTTACAGAGGACACTGATGCAGGAGTTCCAGGGCCTGGATGAGAACCTGGACCTGGTGTAGCAACTGATTGTACTGGTTGAACAGATGTTGGGTTTACTATCTGAGGCAGGGTTGATAAATCACCACGAGCTACGAGCGTACATAGATAGGCGTCATGGGAGAAAATATCATGTCGAATAAGGGCAGAGAACAAATGAACCAAGGCTGAAAACGTAGCTTTGCTTTGAGGAGAATTTTCATCTAATAATAAAAAAAACAAGGATTATGAATTAGTATAGGTAAGGACTTTGTAAATACAAAATTGTATGAATTTAAACATAAATGCATGCACAATTTTCTTACCTAGTGTTGGTGCTTCCGTGTCAAGATAATTAAACAGCAAATTATGATAAATTGGAAGTCCCATGCACGGTTCTGGTTCATCTTCATTCCCACTACCACTATTACTACCACCATTTATTTCACCATTGGAAGCCCCAATACCATTATTGCTGTTTCCATTTCCTTCACTGTCGGTCCCATTCATGGCAACATCATCCCCCGAGAGATTTTCATTTCCACTAGTATTCCCATTTCCATTCTTGTTCCCATTTTCAGATATTGGACCATTACCATTCAAACCGCCAAGACTATTTGAAGGATCATTGTCATTAGCATTTGTAGCTTCTGCTTGACGGTGCTCCAACAGACGCGCCACAGCCAAGGCCCTATGTTCACCGAGTCTATGAGGACCAACAGCCCACTGACATAATAAAAGTACGATAGGGGCATCGGCTTCAGAAGGGTTCTCTTTGACGGGAGGAGTTGGGAAAATTTTAGAGTATAAACTTTCCAGAGAATTTCCAAGGTCATTTTTGTCAAAGAAATGGCGGTCTAGAGCATCTA
>JABASC010005370.1:0-10311 GCA_019776185.1 Plutomurus gul
CAAACAGGCCTCCGCGAGTACAAATAACTCAACATTTGGATTCAAAATTGTACTCAGTGACGTCACTCGGGCAGTTGAGTTAAGTATTTTCTGGATTGTACTCATTGTTTAAGCTCTCTATTATGTACGAACAAGAGAGACATCAAATTCAATCCTTTTACCTGTAAGTAGTTCCAATAAGACAGTATCGCATCGTAGGGGTTCCTTATGAGTAGAATACCTCGGTAGCCTACAAAAACAGGGCGTTTCCGTCGTGACAATTAATAGTGCAACAAGCCTTTAGGTATAGGTTTAGAAGCCAATCTTGTTATAATAGTGTATGTAATATTGTACTTATTAGTTATTAAATACATGTAAAACGTAGTAGTTAATTCTAATTGATTAGTTTTTAATTTATCCTAATTGTGTCTCTTTTAAAAAATTAATTATCTTTTTGACTTCTAATTATCTTACCGAATACTAATTCGCTCAATTTGATCAACCCTTTGGCCCCCTTGCTCGTCGTCGTAGAGGAGAAAGTTGTGTCATGGTGAGTTTTTTGAACGATTGTGCTTCCGTCGTTTGGTGCACGCAGTTCTCCCAATAACCCGCTCTTTAATAAAGATTTGTCGCCGTAGACACTGCCGGTGAAGATACCTGTAGTGCATTCAATCAGGTAGCGAAGCCACGAGTTTCCGCTCCCAGGGAAGCTCACTAATGCTCTGAAATATTGTAAATTAACCACTCCATATCGTTACATGTTTCATTGCAGAAATTTCTGTGCAAATCTGCTGCAAATATAATTGATCTGATCCACATCTACAATTTTAAATTTTGAATTACTAATTAATTTCTGATACGTTCTGTGATTACATATAAGGTAATAATTAAAAATTAAATTTAGTATCGAACGGATTGACACTGACTGAGAGTGTGAACTTGATTCTTACGCAAAATGAGCTCACTTGCAACATCGAATGTATGTACTAATCGACATTCGTGATTGCAACAATATTCTAACAATGAATTAGACTTCATCTCTCTGCCCTATTCGTGCATGGTGGAGTTCTCACATATTATGAATTGCGTTACGTTTTCATTGGGTTAGCCAAAAATACATACATTACACAGGAAGAATTGTGTACACAACTATTCGCTACAGATTCGAACGCGTGCCTAATTGCAGTCAATTGCGATTGTTATGTACTAGTTACGAGTCAATGTCAAAGCCACGACATGAACCTGACATGGAAAAAAGTAAACCATAGCAGACAATGCAACGCCCTTGCACAACATCTTCTTGCAAATATCACACACTTGCAGACAGACACAGTATGTACATCTAACTCACTCGCTGAGTACGTAACGCATTTTAATACAGGCATTAACAAATTGTACATTTGCTCATATTGTCAATTGTATGTAATCTCATCAGAGCGTGCAATCCGTTCAGTCACTTAAGTAAAATTACAAATTAAGGTTACGGCCATGCATTATGTACATATAGCTAAAAACGAGTTCGGGATAATGCAATGCCACGCAATCTGAGACGATACAGAGCGACATACAAATATTGGTACTTACATAAAATACACCTCATGTAGTTATAACGCAATCCTACAACTAGATTCTACAAAATGCTCGCATTACATTGTGCGTAGCTTGTTGGCGTATACTATCACGGCTACAAAATTGTATGTGCATAACGTATGTATCGTTGTTGTTGGGTGAGGTGATGCGTAAATACTTTTGCTATCTATTTACTCGATGTACGTGCTGACAGCTACATCAATAACAATATTATTGTATAACATCAACCTACACATCATAAAAGATAGACCGTTTACTATATCGTACCTACTACAAGTGTTGTCTTATGCAAAACATTTTTACTTTCGGCGTTCGACGTTCGACGTTCGACGTTTAATATTATTCCAACGTGTACTCACAAATTCACTAAATGTCTATTGTGTTTTCCCGTTACTTGTGTCACAAATGCTAATCATGAAACTGTGGCTAATTTTATGGAATCATGCAAACAAATGAAGGAAGATATAATGCATTGTTTACCGTGGCTTGAAGGTATTCTTTTTGGCAAATCGTATTGTGAAAATTTTGCATTGTTTACTGTGTGGCCATGGGTGGTGTACCGGGGCCAAAGGGTCTATCCAAAGGTCCTGATAACCTGACCAAATTTTGGCGGTAGTACTGAAACAAAATTACAGGGGAGAGATTAGGAAGACAAAAATCAATATATAATACTTTGCAGCTCATTTTCCAAAAATTGATTTGTATTCGTATAATGTAGAAAGTAAGTTTTTTAAATATTTTTAATACCTTCTCCTGGTGGTGCCATTTTTGTAGTAGTTATTGTTGATTTTCTTGCTGGGGTATGTTTTACCGCGAAGAGAGAGGACGCTTCTCTGGAACCTTTCCGTGGGGTGGTCGTGTTCGTCTTCGAGACCGAGTCTTTCACTGTTCAAGGGTGTCGGGGAAACGAGTAAAATATGAGAATTAGTAATAGATTTCAAGTGTACTGATTTCGTGGATTTTGTGTTGACGGTTGCGGAGAATTTGGTTTGAAATGAAGAGTCAACGAGAGCGATGAGAAACAAGTAGCAGAGAACTGTAGTGACCACAAGATACAACAAAGGAATGAAGAACCGTTTGTTCGATCCAATAATTTGAACGGGAATGGGTAACATTTTCCTCAGCACACTGGTAGATATAGACTAGCACTTCACGCTCTCTGACATGAAATCAAAAAGGCGAAGGTAGCCAAACAATACACTAGCAAGCAAAATGAATCTACATCAATTCACTTCCACAAAAAATCACTACGCGCTACTACCATTACTAGTAATATTATTGTTTGTAGTGCCAACAACATGTAACACATAAGACAAGTGAAGGGACGGGAAGGATAACTAATCGCAAGAAATCTTACATGACTTCACTTAACTCTTTGTGTGTAACTTCGGGGAGAAACTACATAAGAAAGTTCCTCCCCTCAACTAAAGTCAACTCACTGCTACTTAAACATGTATCTACTAAATCTCTACATAATACTAGGTATCTACATATTAGGCCACTGTAATATTCGCACAGAGTAGCAGTGCACTGGCTGTAGTACTGGCAGCAGTGAGCCGCTTCTACTTAAAAAATCCTACCAGCTCTGCTTAAGTGAGTGAGTAGGCTGAGACTTCTGATGAAAATAATTTTTGAGGAATACGAATGCACGTAGTAATAGTACAGCAAAGTATAGGCTATATATGGCTTATGGAGGTGCAAGAGGGTAACAATAAAAGTGAAGTGATTCCAATGGACGAATAACGACGCTTTCAAAGAATTGTTACGCGAGTGCGAATTCACAGAATCTATCCACTATATAGGCATATGTACACATCTCTGTATTTATCCCATACATGGACGTAGGAGTTACAGCATGACAAGACAAGGCTGTGTCTAAGCATAGAGCACCAGCAGTGCTATCATTGTTACTTCTCATTTCCCCTCTCCTCTCTTTCTTTCTTTTTCAGTTTGATTCATTGCAGAATGCAACTGTACCATAGTACACTTATTACCGACTGCATGTAGTAGGTTACCAATAAAATATTACAATGGAGAGAGAATACTAGAAAAGTCTCAGGCACTGTGGCAATGGTACTGAGGAGTCTCTTCTGTCTTTGACGAGAACTGTGCACGTTTCCTCACACTGCAACTGCAATGTGCTGAATGTTAAGGTAAAGGACTTGCGAAGTGCAAGGAATTGTGCAATGCCTATACCTACCTGTGTCTCAGCGATCCAGGTGTGTGTGTGCATAAGCAGCCACTGGTTAAAATGAATGGATGCTACGACTCGTTTATTCTAGTACATAAAGCATACAGTTGGCAGTTAATATTATGTGCTCTTGTCTTGTAATCAGCGAACCGTTGACAGAAACTGTACCTTTTCCTATCTGCTGAAGTGAAGTCACATCATAACAAACCAAGAAAATGTATTAGCACATGTGGAATCTATTCTCAGTATGTAAGCCTAACTATTTTGGCTCATTAAGCTACCCAGGAAAATACCTGCTGCAGCTATATCTCTGATATTAATATACCTATGTACATTGGAAGTTCCTGTGTTGCCTGCTTAATGCGAAAATGTGGAGAGGCAATACAAAATATGCGCTCAACTAACATGCAAAGATAGTGCAGAGATATCTGGTTAGAAATAAAGAAGCTTATCTACCATCTAACACATAGACACATTACGAACGGATCAACATAATAGTACAGGTAGTTAGTGCATACACACATGGTGGCCACGTAAACACTGTATTAACTATAGTAGTGTATGTATTATACCTAATATTGTTAGCAAAAGGTATAAAGTTAAGTATGTACATATAAGTAAGTAAAATCGTAATTGCAAGAAAAGAAGTGAGTGTGTATCGAATGTAATGAAGGTGTGTAAAGATCTACTAGACAAATAACAGTGTTGCAGAAACATTGAACCCAAACGCAGAAATGCATGACGTACGACTGAGTGAACCCGTTACGAGAAAAAATACTCCCACAGTTCTTATTTAACTTTGACTTCCTTTCTGCACTGTACTGTACTATTCTCGTCGACGCTGTCTTTTTATTTTATAAATATACTTAGCAGAGCAAATAAGATTTGAACTACCTTCTATTAGGTGTCTGTTCTGTTTGGGTTAGGGTGATAGAAAAATACAATGGAACAGTTTAGAAGCTTACGTTGTGGAATCTACGTTTGTACACGAAGTATTCTCTTCCGAAGGTATTATATGCTTTGCTTATGTACCCACGAAGTGCAATGAGTCAGTTGCACAGGAACAGATTACTCTCAAATGGTTTGTCGACAGAATCGTCTTTTCACGAACGAGAACAATTGACAACGGAATCTCTTCTATTTGTACTATCTCACCTGTAAGCAAATTAAATGAATGTACAGAAAATCGTAGAAAGAAAAAGTTTCCGTTGTAGGTACATATTTGCAGCGTGATGATGTGACATGACGTGACAGTTTGTCATTATCATCCTCTGACTAACTAAGCACTGCCAGCAAATGTCAACGAAAGAAAATAAGTGGATAATAGTAAGTAAACTACTGCAATTGTGTATTGTAGCTGATTGTAGTAACGGTAGCTCATTAATATTTTTATTCTTATTTGCAAAACGGAAATCTAATAAACCACCATCGATATGCACTCATTCATTGTACATAATGCTATAGAGAAATTTAATTAGAACAAGTCGTTGGTAGACAAAAGAAATTCAGGCTTTTCGTCGGCGATTTGAAAGATTGGATATATTAAAAGTGGCAATTAAAAAAGGTTGCAATACCTAGGTATTAGTACTTTGGAAATTGATGTCTTTAAATCAATAAAATTTCAATACAACGAATGTGGAAAATGGCAAGTTTAAAATCATTCTCAGTGCTTCGGCTCTCAAAATCATTAATTATTCAAAACGGGAGAATTTGGACGATTTAGCAGCAACTTTTTATTCGGCGACGACGAGTCGGCCAGTTTTAGAAAGCCAGAAATAACCTTCAGTCAATACAATACCAGAGTAAATATACTATTTGCTAACAACGAACAAAATACATGTATGTATGTGTATATACTAAATTATCACCATTCATTTGGTTAGTATGACCTGTTAGTGGATGTATGTATAAAGAGAGACTGTGTTATTAAGAAGGAAAAAGTCAAGTTAGTTTCAAGCTAAACTTTTTAATGAATGAATGCACCGAATGAATCACATTTCTTTCATGTGAACTAATTAATTCTACCGGCCAAAAGCACAGGAAGAAGCACTTACCGACCCAATGGTACCATATCAACTGAAGTATTATAAATTATAATTGTGATGAGTGCTCCGAATGTGTTTCGAATAGCTTTCGTTTCCAACATCACATCCACTTCCATTCCACACATTCATTACACATAGTTTTACATTTGATAAGATTATTCTCTTCATTCAAAGTTTCCAATATTTGTCTTATTTAATTTGTGCTGATGTTCATTGGAATGGACGAAATAATATGATCTCATCAATCAATCTTAATTTTTAATTTCCTTGCGGTCTTCTTAACCAATTATTGAAAACAAACTATTTGCTAAATATTTAAACGAGGCAACTCTAATTTTGTAGATTATCTGGTTATTTACTAAAAGTAAAGTGTGATGAGATTGGACACAAAATAGTTGAGTACCTACCTACATTTGTCGAGTGGACAAGATGCGTAATGCTCATCGCCGTGAATTTACTATGAAATCGTTAAATCATTTAAAAGATATTACTCATTATATAAATACTAGGTATGAATTCAATTGTAAGCTAGGAGGCTAACGGCACTGGATCTTCACTCGGTCACTCACTTCTTTCACTGAGACCATAATAACAAGGCATACTACGAAGAAACTAACAGAATAGATTAGCAGAACAGAGAGGATAATGAAAGCAAATGAGAGAAAAATTATTCCGCACTATTAGTTTGACTTTGACTTGGTGTTCGTTCCGCCACTTTGAGCTGGAAAGTATGTATTACATTCCACGTGTAGTTATATCACAATGAGTAACATCAATTTCATATCCACATAAAAGCTCATCATCCGAATGAATGACTGGAAATGTAACGTGTACGTACATATTACAGTTCATTTCATTTTTACGATGCCGTCCCAGCACTTACTAAAAGTTACTACACTACCACCTCTTCCCTGTAAGTTGTCTTCTGCACTCACTCCTACTATGTACTTACTTACTACTTATTCCTACTCTTTCACTCTTCCGCAATTACTATACCCATACAAGTACTACATTCACGTACCATGTTGAGTCAGCTTTTATCGTCACTCATAATGAAGGGTGATATACTTAATGGGAAGCTGTCCGCTTTGTCTGGCTACATCTCGTCTCCACTAGAACTAATAGTTATCTGTTGTTGTATGAACATCTACCTTAACATTACACAAGCCACCCCAGTCCTGCACTCAACTGCAGAATTCTATTCACAACAAACGTTTGCTAAAAACATTCTATACAGCAATGAGGTTTCCCTGCGAAAGTCTTTTCGTTTTCTTCTTTTTTTTAGGATTTTCTATTGGTAATTTTGTCGTGATGGATTAGCTGGTTTTAAGTAACTTGAGAAAAATGAATCCTCGCTCACACGAAGAAATACTAGTAAAGGAGTCTGTACATATTCCACTGTAATATCATGACAAGAGCGAGCGTAAGAGCGGACTTGCCATTAAAATGATTCAGTTGAGGAGCTCTTCTCATTTAAGGAAAGGTAGCTTTACAGTTATTAATGAACATTTTCTTTTGCTTCTCACCATAAATACTACAATTGCTATCTGTACTAAACCTCTTTTGAATGTGTGCATGGTAGCCTTACGTACAATTGGTGGAGTATTGAGAGCGTAGCCGAATTCAAAGGCAAGTCACGTCACACAGCCACATCATATATCATACCACGACGCGTCTCACATCCACACGGCCAAGTCAGCACAAGCGAAGCGCATCATCATCATCATCTCTCTCTCTCTCTCACTCTTTCTCTGCGCGCAGCCGAATACTTAAGCTGAGATACAAATTGCACACACTCGTGTGTGTACAGAGAGCAGCAGCAATGAGAAAAGCCAAGTGCAGTCAACTCACCTTTGTATTAACCTGACGCTGCTGCTGCTGTACTAAATACTATTACATGCGATGAGTAAGTGAAGAATAATAGAAGGGAAGAAGATCAACTTCTGAGAAATATGTTACGTAACGTAATGTAATCTTGTGTGTTATAAGGATGTCTTGTAATAATATTGAAGAGCTGAAGTGCAGGAAAGACGTATAAGGCAAGGGCACGAGTTTACTCACATATGAACCACGTCACGAATTCATTTTGTAATATATAGTAATTTTACTACGAAGAGAACAATGAAAAAGAAAAAAGAGCTTCCATCGTCCGTATGGGCACCGAAGCGTTGGACAACAGAACCGTTGGCTCTTATCTAAACAAAACTCACTTTTCTGCAACCATTCTACATTCTCGAACATCGCCACATCGCATTTGAACATCGCAGCCAGAAATTCTAGGCTCTGAGTCAAGTGAGCCACAGTCACAGTCAGTCGACTTTGTGATTTTCTACTTTTTACTGTTAATACCATTAAGATTATAAATAGTTTATTGTCGCCTGTTGTGTGTGCACCGCATGCAGGTGTGCACCATCTTCTTCTTACTAAAGAACACCTTTTCCTTCCTTTGACTCAACCAACAATTCACTTCTGTATTGGTATTAATCACACACAATGCACCAGAGAGACCAAAGCCAAATTTATCTGAATGCACAGAGTGAAGTTTTCTTTTATGGTTTTACCAATTACTGCTGTTGTTAGCACTGTGAACCACTATTCATACGTCACACGACTACTGCTACTAAATGCAAACATGGAATAGTGGTGAACAGTAAACTGAGCTAATTAAGCAAACAGTGTTGGAAATAGTTGATATAATTATAGAATTTGAAAGAAAACGAAAGTGATTCAATTGAGGTGCTATATAAAGAGCTTTTAAATAATTATCCTTATCATCCGAAGCTTATCTCGTATCACATAATGTGTATCAGTGTATGCATGTGTGCTTGTAATGCTAATGTTGTGAGCTCATTTGGCAAACTAAAGCAAAACGAATTGGCAATGAAAGGAAAAATGAAATGCTTTGTGTTTTGTGTCTTTTACGCGTTTGCTAGTTCTGTATTTACAAGTGGAAAATGAAAATTACTCTCACTTTTAGCTTTTTATTATTTTTTTCTTGTATCATATATTCATCATGCATGCATGCATGGCTTTTTGTAACACTCATTCTGCTCACTTTGTGACTTTTAATATCACTAATGCCATATCGTGTGCACAAGTTTTATACTATGTGCAAATTATAAGAATTAGTTGTATTTACTGTGTTAAGCATGTGTATCTATTATACGAGCACTATCACTACAACTTCCATATAGCAGAATTTTTTATACATAATGGATGTGTTAATAACAATAATAATAAATAGTAAATAATAATAATTAACAGAGTTTGGTGCGACTGGTGAGCTGGGTCTAGGTAGTTTTGATTTTCTTCGATTTGACCAGTTTTGATTCGACTCGAGGCAAAAGTCATTGCCTGCCTGACCTACTTGTTTACATTATATGAATTTTTCTCATAAAAGTACAGTGTACTGTATTGAACGGTAAAAGCAAAGATCTTTGTTGTTGATGCATTGTTTGTGGTGAGTGAGTTATAGTATTATATAGAGAGATTGAATGAGATAGCTGGCGCTCCAATTGGAATGCCTCTTGTCTTCTTGTACTCTTATTTATTTCTCTTTCCTGTAGTCTCCTTTATATACTTCGTGTTTCAGATTGTTTTTATCCATTGTTTATTTCATTGTACAGCTTCACAGGTAAATCGCGGATTTTTTTCCTTAGAAATTTTACTTATGTGTCTAGTTTAACTGAAACTGAAACGGGTTTAATTGTAAATACATATCCTGGGGCAACCTCGTTCTTACTCTAGAGGTCTGCTTATAGTATATCGAGCTTGCTGAATAATAGCTACTTTCAAATCAATATAATTTCATATATTTAGTTGAATTCAATATTTTGAAATCGAGCTTTTCGATAATAAGTACTCGCGTTTACTTTTCAAATTTACTTTCATTTTTCGGTAATTTAAATATGCAAAGGATGTTTATCTAATTTAAGATTTCATTTTTGCTATAATTTTGGTCAATCTGGACTGTTTTCTCTCACACACTTTTATGTAGTGATCAGCCACAGTCATGCATTCTATTCATACAGAGAGATTCAGAGTCCCTCTTCAAATTATTATTTTTAATGCTATTTCATTCATCTCTCACCAGGTCGAACCCAATGCAGACACACTGGAGGCATGCTAAATAAGCACTCACTCACATTTCCATTTTGCCCTTATTACAAAGCGAAATATATTTTTTAAAATGAATGGATTTATTTCATATGATTTTGGGGGGGAGCACTTAAAAACAGGGTTCAGGTCAGGTCACGAATAATGTAGAAAGGAAAATGTAGAATTTGAAAATGTGAAATCGCGAAAATGTAGAATGGTATATGTAGAAAGGAAAATGTAGAATTACACAAATGTAGAATTGAAGAATGTATAATTCAAAAATTTAACATTTTGAAAATATGAATGTTGTTATTGACTCGCGAGGTAAACATTTTCAATATAATCTTTATTATCTTTCGAGCTTTCGATATCCAACGTATATCTTCTTCAGGAAAATCTTATCGAAAA
>JABASC010005371.1:0-10309 GCA_019776185.1 Plutomurus gul
TTGTTTACATTTTGCAAGTGTAAATAAAACCCGTGCAAAATGTAAACAATCACTTGAGCGTGGTTGTTTACATTTTTCAAGTGTAAATAAAACCCCTGCAAAATGTAAACAATCATTTGTACGTGTTTGTTTACATTTTGCACATGTAAACAATCATTTGTACGTGTTTGTTTACATTTTGCACATGTAAACAATCATTTGTACGTGTTTGTTTACATTTTTCACATGTAAACAATCATTTGTACGTGTTTGTTTACATTTTTCACATGTAAACAATCATTTGTACGTGTTTTTTTACATTTTGCACATGTAAGCAAACCTGTGCAAAATGTAAACAATCACTTGTACCTGTTTGTTTACATTTTGCACATGTAAACAAACCCGTGCAAAATGTAAAACAATTCAAATTAATACGTAGAAACAGAGAGAGTACATCGTTTAATAAATTGACGATTTCAGCCATACATTTATGGTATAAAACGACAGACAATTATGAACTCGATTTACTGTTTCGATTACCACTTTATGGAAAAAACGCAATGTTTGAACTCAGTTTTGTGTCTTATCTTTCAAAATCTGTGAAATTTCCCCTTTAAACCCTGCAAATCTTATCATTAAATACGTAATTCAGCAATATTGATGTTTTTACAGATTTTTAACAAATTATTGAAACATTTTTGTACAATTTGACCATTGAAGACAGTGGATATTAACCATAAACTGTGATTCATTTATAAAAAGTGCATGTTGAGAATAAGACGAATTTATGAACACACCTTAAAAGATTATTATCACTACCTATTAGAAATTAATGATCATGATAGTTACTTTAACAATATCATTATTTTCCTTGATTATTTTATATGTGCAAATTCCATCGAATGGCGCGGGCTCAGTTGCCAATGGTATCGTTGTACACATCAATCAAAATACACTTGAAAAACAAAAATAATTACTAATTGAATTCTCGTTGGAATATTTTTACACTGACAAAGCCAAAGAGCAGGATTTATTTACACAACAACTCATTTGTCGAGGAAAAAATATTCGTCCACGTGCCCATCCGCAATTTTACATTAATAGGTGCACTCTGCATTCATTAGGCCCTCAAGATGATGTTTGAATGGGACAGTACACTGCAATCTTCGCCGCATCCTGCACAGAACATGGATTCTTCATTACAAACTTCAGTAAGTGTACATATACAATGATAAAATATTGGACGAATTGTTAAAAAATGCATTTAGAAATCAACCAATTAATTCTGATTATGTTTAGGTGAGACAGGATACTTTTAAATTTCTGTGGGTCATAAAGAACTTCTCATTGCTGAAGCAAAATAAAGTCGTTGAGTCTAGCGAGTTCATTGGAGGGCGAAAAACTAAGCACCATTGGTTCTGCATAATTTTCACATAATAGATTTTTTTAAACTGTTTTCAATTTAAATAGTCGTAGTATTTAAGTGTAATGTAATTTTACAGGAAGCTACATATATATCCCAGGTGGAAAAGTCGTGGTGAAGAATATATTTCCACTTTTTTGGTCTTTGTTAAACACGGGAATAAGAGTTTTTTCTCTAAGGCGACGCCTTCAATTGGGAATGTCCGCTTTCAGTTCAGTCTACTCCAACCGAATGGGGAAACAGGACACCTAATGGGTACATACCAAATTAAATATGCAGCTACTTCTGTCTGCGTATATGTCTGTCTGTCCTTTGGTCGTATAACTCCCGAACCATTACAGTTATGATGTTAAAACTTTCTGTATGAGGTCAAGGGTTAACTATGAAACTTCTGACAAAAATTAAGTCAATAGGTCACAATAAGTGTCAGTTTTAAATTTATTCACGAATGATCACGTGTATGAAAGCCTACAGTATCGAACACTCTGCGCATGCTCTACTACTCAGAGATGGGAATTTGACTGTCACTACAACTCAGCCAGAGTTGGGCTTTCGACTAAATTTATTTTAAAGGGTTATTCAGAATTAAAGCAGATGAGTATTACTATATCTGATGACTATTCATTTTCCCTAGGGAACAATCCAGATTATCTGCAACCGCCAAGTAACTTTAATGCGAACCCCGTTTGGGGTTATAGTACATTCATCAAGAGCGCAGACGCAACTTCATTGGGGCTTCTTCAGGAGGACACATTGCGCGTTCATTGTCGAATCTGGATCGATGAGCTGAAACATTGTCCAGGTGATAAATTTGAGAAAAGTTTGAGTGAAAAAAGATTGGAGCGGATCGGCCAGGATCTAAAAAGTCTCTTCACAGATGGAATCTTCACTGACGTTGCACTCTCCACATCCACCAAAACATTCATGTGTCACAAAGGGATTCTTGCATGTAATCACATTTTTGCGAATAATGCGCACTCTGAGTTTTAGAATAATTGTCTACTGACTGAATTTTAATTGAATTTAAGGCAGAAGCTCGGTATTTGCGTCCATGTTCCAAAATCAGATGCAAGAGTCAATCAACAATGCTGTAGAGATCAAAGATTTTGAAGAGGGCGTGGTCAAGTTGATGATTGACTATATTTACGGGTGAGTATTTAGTGTGAGGCACCCTATCTTTTGTTAATTTAGCCACACCCTCACCTATATTCTCTGTCCTTCCTATGTATCCTTTTGGTCTGGGGAGGAGGGGCGCCTGGATACGCCCCCGGTGTAGTTAACTCCAAGGATATTGGTCGCGTACCTGGGTTTCAATTTGTGAGATGAAAATGTTTTTCGCTTTTAAAAATGAAGCTTTTGTTTGTTTGAAGGGTGGAGTTGGAAAATTTGGACGAATACGCGGCCGAATTGATGCAAATAGCGGACAAGTACGATATTCAAGGCTTAAAGGAAGAATGTGAATATTTTGTTGTGAATAATTTGACTGTTGAAAATGTGGGGGATATTCTGTTGATGGCCCACCTGCACTCTCCACACACTTTGAAGCCAAAAGTTATTGATTTCATAAATAGGTTTGTAAATAAAAAATTGTTTACCTGTGCGCGCGACAGGGGCGTATGCAGCATATTAAAAAGTGCATGGCATTTTAAATGTAATTTAGAAACAAGGATGCTGTGAAGAAGGCGAATATCTTGCAGAAAGTCTCACCAGGATATGTGGCAGATGTATTCCTGGATTTGTATTTTTCTAAATAATCGAATGAATTCATCCCGATGCTAATTTTCCGTAACTTAATTACAAATGAAACTATGATTTAAAAAAAATCTCTATGTTGATGCATGCATTGTGAAACGATCTTGAATAAAATATGATTTGATAACACAATACTTGCAATGTCAGATCTAAAACTAAAAGCACGATGTTAGAAATGCTGACACTTGCTTACTTGCACCAGATACACAATTATTCTTTCTGATTGTTCATTGTTGTATGCAAGTACAAGTACATTCACATGTTCATATAAAAAGCCTTCATTATCATTACAACATTAATTTAGATGAGAAAATAGTATCTCGGACAAAAACTGTATGTTGTTTAAACATTAATCGAAAAAAGTGTTGTGTTGTGCTAATAATTAAGTTTCATTATGTATATTAGTGTAATTGCCTCACTACATTGGTCGACTGAGATCTACCTTGTACCTTATTGTTAATAATTATTAGGGAACAGCAAAAGTATGTACTCATTTGAATGAATTATGAATGAATGTGATGGCTGACCACATTATGATTTTGTATTTAATTGGAACGAAAACTTCGTTCTTATAATGGACGAATGCTTGAGTCCCCTTCGTTGAATCCACCACTGATTCTCGTTGTCATCAGAACATTGCCAACATTAAAGTGCATTTTATCATTAAATTTCGAATGTAAAATACTGGTTAAAATACTCCAAATTGTTTCCAAGGGCTAAACTCATATTTCTCATGAAAAATTTGGAAATTTAATTTTAAAAAAAATTGCACTGAATTATTTCTCTGAATATAAATACTTGGTGTATCACCTTAACACAAGAATCAAGAAACACGTGGGACATGGACTCGTTTCTGGGGGGAAAGACTGCAGGAACCTGCTACCAATCTGCTAAAATGTAACTTTCTACATGCTTTCGCTGCATCGGTTTTATCTCAACTTTCTCTCCGCTGGAGAAAGTCCCGGGAAGTAGAAAATCAATTCTGAAGTCCAGCTATCTGTCAAAAGTGCAAGATTACATAGGTTTTATAAATAGACACCGCTGTCTTTGAAGGAATTTAATTGTGCTGTGCTTTCAATAATCGAATTATAAATTTATTCATTAATCACGGTCGTTATTTTGTACCAAATGACAAAAACTGTGCATGAGAGCTACAGGAATAAAACTCGGCTCGAATAAAACACTTGTGATGTGAACTGACTGACAGTACTTTTGTCGACAGCATTCACACGTTCACGAAATACGACACTTGATATCAATTGTGAAATATATTAATGAGGTTTTTGCACTTTGGACTGATTAAGCACACAACCGGTTTAACATCACTCACAAATGAAGTAAGTTTATATTTGTCACATAATTAATAATTACTGTATTCTATTCTAGTGATAATTGTGTGCTGACAATTTTTGTTCATTTGTGCACACAGTAGAAACTTGGGTTTAACTTTATCTCTTTACGTAATTGGTAAATTGAAATTAAAGATAATATTACGTCATGGTCGAGTACGGCGTTATCTTAAAATCATACATTTTCAATAATCATTGTCATACTGCATTCATAAGTCTTGATAGCATATAGACTTTCTAACCTAACACTCAAATATTTATAATCATATATAAAAATGTCTCAATCAGACGGTCGGTTGACGGAAGAAGAAATTCGGAAAATTTGCAAAAAACCCGAATCGCCTACCAAGGTTGGTTGTTTAATAAAATTAGTAAAGTACATTTGATTTTATTGCAAGAAGGAAAAATGGAGTGAATGTGTGAATTGAGTTGAATCGACTACATGAAGGTTTTATAAATAATTGCTTCTCTTTCGAGACAATCAACTTGGCTTTTTTCTCATTTCAAATTTTTCACGTTTTTGATTTCATGGATTTTTGTTGAATGACGAAGAAACAAAAAAATCCAAAGTTGAATTGATTTTTTTGAACCTTTTTTGCAAAATGGCATTTGATTTGATTTGATTGATTATGATGTGCATTTGATATATATACACAATCACGTTACAGCGCGATTGCTTTATCGTTACCATTACACTTTACAATTTCTCATTTTGCGTGTTTGCGTTATCTTTTCTCGTTGCAATTTGTCATTTGCAGAATTATCTTTCCGTTAAGTTTTTAACTCGTAAGAAATTTACACGCGTTAAACATCATTCCCGATAATATTTGTGAATTAGCATTAGCATAGTACATTTTATGCTTCTTTAGGAATTTGCATTTCTCCATACGACAATACGAGTGAAGGACATCAAGAAATCCCTGTGGTTCTACAATAATGTCCTTGGAATGACCTTGATCAAGTCAATGGATTTCCCCCAAGGGAAATTCTCCGCTTACTTTCTGGCGTACGAGTCCAAGGAAGATATCCCCAAGGATAGCAAGGAAGCAACTTTTTGGGCTTTTTCAAGAAAATGTGCTTTGGAATTATGCTAGTAATTTCATATTTTAACACAATTCTTCATAATTAATAATTTGCTAGCTAATAATTTTTAAATTTGCTTATTACGCTCATTATATACCTATTAGTATATATGGAATTGCAGCAATTGGGGTTCAGAAAACGACCCGAACTTTAAATATGACATCGGAAATGGTTTAGCGCATTTGAGTTTTCATGTGCCCGATGTGTACGCAGCGTGCAAACGTTTTGACGAATTAAGGCGCCGAGTTTAAAAAGCGCCCCGAAGAGGGAACAATGAAGGGATTGGCTTTTCTCAAGGACCCAGACGGTTATATTGTAGATGTCTACTCAAGAGATACAGTGGCGTTATTTGCATAGAAAACTAAATTATGATTTTGTCAGAAACGTATGAATTCTTTACTCGTTTTATGTCGTTGATATTTTCTTCTATAATTTAGTAAGTCACACACGAATCCGAAATAAAAATGTGGTTTTTAATATTATCTCTTCTAGAAATTTATTTTTATTTATTACGAGATGTGTACTTTTCTTCTTTTCTTCGAATACATAACTATTAGGATTTTATATGTTGGAACCCCCCCACCACCATCACTCGACGGGGCGGAGCTACGTTAACATATTAAGATATAAGAAACTTATTCCCTGAACCCACCCTGGATCTGCCCAACTGGAATAAATAATTTCGGGTTGATAGGATCTAAGGACTAGGATATGCAAAAATACCCTCGGAATTGAACTACTGCCTTTTTGGCAACCCATTGGGGGAACTTTATTGGAGCTGAGTTGTTATCAACTTACTTTGATGTCGATACGACCAAAGATATTATGTAGGAATGATAGGATATATGCATAATATCTTTGGATACGAGTAAATATTGAAGACAGATTATTTAAGAAAGAAACACAAATACTGTACGGTGTACTTTTAATCACTTACTGCTTACAAAAGAGTGACATCTTTTGGTGAAAGAAGAAGAATCGTTCGAGTACTCCCCAACCCGCGAGTTCAAAGGTTATAGTCATTCATTCTAATCTGAATTTGTTTTTGAAAAGAACGATTAATTTTATAATTTTTGAAATGTGACCCAAATTTAAATTCAAATTTATCGGTTTTTGAAGCATTAACACTTTTTCGGGCTTACCGTCCTAAAATCCCAAATTTGAAAAACAACGTGAAATTATAATAGAAAAGTAAATATTTGACTTAATTAGTGTTGTTAGCAATTCCGTTCGTGAGAATTTAATCAATTTTGGTATTTGAATTGGTATTTATTTGCTTTGTGTATTTTAAGTTTTTCTGTACACAACAGCTGAATCGATTTTGAACAATTCATTTTGACTCTTACGAACCCTATTATGTGGATGCCAATTAATCTGCTTATTTTTTGTTTACAGACAGAGATCACATTTGACTTTTATTTACATTAAAAAGCGAAATGTCTGTAGATGAAACTGATGAAAACCCTGATTTTGTTCAGGAAACTCCATCTCTAATACAAGGTATATATAACTTTTGACTTTCATATTTTAGAGATATTTATACTTAATGCAACAATATAAAGAAGAAAAGTTGAAATAATTTTAAATCTAATTGTTATTGTTTGTAGTTCTATCTTGTATTGCATCATGTTATCCTTTGATCTTTTCTGCGATGGTCGCATTTTCTTATTCTTATTTATGGGAAATACTTATGTATAGTAATCCAATTGAAATTGAAACCGAAGCAGTTGAAGTTGAAGGTAAATTCAGTTCTGTGGACTATGAAAAAATAGCCACATTTATTAAATAATATCATTAATCTACTAAACTTCATTTAACATTAGATGTTCAAGTCGAACGCGAAGTCAGACGATCAACACGATTGCGAGAAAAGTATGAGAAAAGAACTGCGGAGAAACTTCGAAAACAAACTCAATGTCTGGAAAAAACTCAACATTGAATAAATGACCAGAACATTGCTAAGTATATACATTTCAATTTTTTGTATTCGATCAAGATCATACTACATTTTAAGTTAACAGGACAATTTCAAATCTTGTTAATTCAATCAATAATGTAATTTAACACAGAATTTAGTAAAATTGAAATCATGATATAAATTTGAGTGCTGTTTTATTTGAAAACTGATTTGACAAATATTTCATTCATGTTTTCCACTGGGCTGCTAAAAGTCAGTAATAATAAAATAATGACGATGAGTTTGCGAGATTATCTCTTGCTATTTATACAAACTAATGTTTCACCGATTTAATTTATTTAACAAGTAAAACAATAAAAATTTCCCCTTCATTCATTCTTCAAAATCAGTCAGTCTTTATTTAAATACACACAATTAGGCGCGGCGTTACTACAAAGCCTTGTTATTCAATTTTAAATGCATAGCAAAGTATTATTTAATTGTTATATACAAAAGCCAAAGCAGAATCTTTATAAATGTAAAAAAGTACGTACTGCGCGCATATAAAGAAAAATTGAATCTTCCCTGGTGCAAATGACTGGGGCATTAGGTACATTTGCAAAATATTTGCATATAACGGAAAGTGTTGCAAGATATCGTCAAATGTTATATAGTATTGTGACTCTAAAGGCCAAACGTATTTATCTGTTAAAGTCAACGTACTACACAGAGCACTTGTTTGGAGTTGTTTATTAAGGACAACATGTTGACGACTAGCAAAAAAAAATGCTTGGGAGCTGTTCCCAAAGGCATTCTTTTGTAAAGCATGAAAAGGTATTCATTCTCATGGCTCTTGATTGCTAATTCTCCAATTTTAAATGAATGTATTGAAAGGCTGACTTTTATGCTTACAACAGCATACACAAATACACATGGAAGATCTGTTTTATACATTGATCCTCGCCTGGTTCCCTTTATGGTCATCTTATTCGCATAAGATAATAAATGTTGTGTTGTTTGTAGTTCAGCTACTAGTTCAAATTCAGCGTCGTGAGAAGCACTCTGTTGTATGTACATAATCGTTTATCAACAGAGTATAAAATAAATTGATTGCACGACCAGGGTTTCCTAAATCCCACTTTTCAGCTAAAATCCCATCACAGTGGGATTAATTATTGTGATTCGTGATTAAATGGGATGAAGGGATTAATTGACAGTCCCTATACCTTATAACATAACATAGATCGCATTAATCCTAATGATCACATCAAATTAAAACATTTTATCACAGTAATTAATCACCGGAAACCCTGAGCACGACTTGGTAATTATTGGGTAAAACGACATTTCATACGAGACAGTGAATCAAAGTGGTCGTGTCTGTATTTTGTGTTGCGAATCGTCACGCCACAATAACTGGACATTCTGTCTTAACCAAACAGCTGAGCCAGTCATAAATAAATTGAAGGTAAGAAAACAACAAAACGAAATACATTTTAAACATTCTATACTATACATCCTGATAGGGTTTAAAAGGAAAATTATCAGTCGAGAAATGAGCAAATGAATATTCAAATAAATTATATAAAAATGTGCAATTTTTATGCACAATGTAGGTATATTTAATTTTTTGTCCAGCAGTTAATAATAGTTCGTGCATAGAAAAGTTGACACAGCCAATGCGTACAGGTTAAATTGGCGGCATATTTTGGACAAAATTGCGTCGTTCAACTATTCAAATTGTATGCGGTGAGAATTTAGAGGGAAAATTTGAAATATGCTATTTGTATCATAGACAGGAGGACATTGCTCCCCCAAATTCTCAAAACAGTAGCCATGTGGTTAAAAACTACCAATCGAAGCGGTTACGCCACTGAACATGGACAAAGTAGGAAAAAGCAAAATTAGGGAGTGTTTTGCCTTGATTGGTGTATTTATATGACATGTAAGTTGCTGTGTTAATAATATTGTGACGACCAACTTGCGTGTTACGTTCCGCAATTTAGATATGAGGCAATACAGTAGATAGCACGGACGGAGTAACCTTCCTTCCACCAACTGACGCAAACACCACTGCTCGCTCATTCACACAAAGAGAATAAATTTTACTTACGAACACCTCAAACATGTCAGAGTTGTACTTGTAATATATCCTTATCACTTTGTCTATGAGAAATGAGAACTATGTAATTAAGATCCTGTGGTCTACAGGCGAAAGGATACAACTTATTCCCTGCAAATCTATATTTATTTGCATTATTATTGCTTTCAATGTGAGAATATTTTTTGTCTCGTTTCCTTAGTATGTATGTAGGGAAATGTATTTATATATAAGAATTGAAAATTAAAAGGGAAACCAACAACATTTATGCAATATAAGGAATTTAATTTTTGTGTTTCAGTCGTGTCTGAATGAAAGCACCAACATGCCTGCAGAAATCACCGCTTCTCCAGAAATTGGAATACTTGGCGCCGGGTAAAAAATCTATTTATAATTTTTTCCCTTGAATTTTCCTATAAATGAAAATTTTATTATATATTGTCTTTAAGTTCCCATTAATGGGAATTTTTGTCTGAGAGTGAAATAAATCCGGGAAAAATTAATTATAATTTATTTTTGAAAAAAAATTCTATAGACTATCTGGAATTTGCGCTGGAATTCAATTGCAGCGGAAATTGGGAATCGATTCCTTTACAATGTTCGAGCAGAACTCTGAAGTAGGGGGAACTTGGAGAAATCATTCTTATCCGGGATGTGCGTGCGATGTAGCCAGTCATTTGTACAGTTTCTCTTTTGAACTCAATCCAAGTTAGCAAATCGCCCAA
>JABASC010005372.1:0-10307 GCA_019776185.1 Plutomurus gul
AGACGACAAGCAACACTGGTTATGTTTTACGCTTCGTATTTAGCCGTACATGTCATCTCACATCTCCATTATTAATTGTACCTAGC
This sequence comes from Plutomurus gul, assembly GCA_019776185.1. Lineage (NCBI taxonomy): Eukaryota > Metazoa > Arthropoda > Collembola > Entomobryomorpha > Tomoceridae > Plutomurus > Plutomurus gul. Next base: position 87 of record JABASC010005372.1, read on the forward strand.
ATCCGTCTGTCTGCCTCTCTTTCCTATGTATATATACTTTTATACCCACAATTAAAATTATTCACTTGTTGACAAGTTATATCTTTGTTTCTACTTAATTCTTGTCATAACACCAACTCTCAGCTACATTCTAAGCCCATAGTCAAGATTCAACGTAAGACCATTAGTTAGAGTGCTAACTGTTTATTAGTATTTCTGAATGATACTTGTACATAGCAAGTGCGTCAGTAGGCAAATTATGCATCTAAATACTTGAAGTTTGAAAGTAGAAGGAGAACATTGCTACAATAGTAATTAGGCGTTATTTTGAAAAGTCGTACTGATAATCGACATATTATTTTGGGCGCTATGTAAAATGATATTATTGAGTTGCTATAACTCTTATCATTAGTGCTTGGTTGAAAAACTCAATTGAAGTTTGTAATGCTTGTTTAGAGTTTCAGCCGATGATCGTACCTGAACTGTGCTCCTTAACCGTTTTACAAATAATAATGTTTATTGAAATTGAGATTTTCCCCTCCCCCGATTACATGCAATATGTGACGGCTTGTTACTAATTTGTCAATGAATAATGCAACTCAAGATTAAATACCAGTTGTTTGTAGTCTGAATACCAATTTACAAACTAAAATTTATTAGCTTTATTCATTCGCATAAGAAAGTATTACATAGTGGCAATTTAGGTTATAGGAAAGTCACTTCTGTACTCAAGAGGGTTTTCATGTGGATAAAGTCACATCAGACATTGTATCTACTTATCAATGGTGGAAAGGGTTGGAATTCTTTCTTATTAATTACCTACCAGTATTATGAAGTTGAAAAGGTACTGCCCACAGCAGTTAGAACTTAATTGAATGCACATTAGAAATGGAAAGGATTACTTCAGCAAACATCCCATTGTCGTTATGTGTTGTTTTGACGAGATGTCTTTGCCTGTACTAAGATTGAAGACGATTCTGATTCTCACCCCTTTAACCAACGAATTATTAACTATACTACGTACAAACTGCATGTAATTGTACAATACTGTATACGAGGCATCATGCATACGTGTAAGCACTCTATAGGTCCTCCATATCGTGTCACGTCAATGTGTGAAATGGAGTGGACGTGGACGGCTACTTTTGCATTGTAGTATTATTTTCAACAGCCTTATTAGAATATCACTTCATGGTCACTTTGTACCTCGTAGAAAAAAACAGTAGGAGATGTTACGAAAAGACTCCATAGTTACAGTAGTTCATCTACTACTCTCGGATTACCTATTGTATGAGCGACAGGTTTGCCAAGTAGTGTCTCATTACAATTACCTTCCTCTTTGGATTCGCTTTGACTCTGAGGTAATCTTTACTTTGTATTTACAGGAATATATTTAGGTACTGGCTTTGTGGAGTGTCAGTTTGGGAATATTAATAAAATTGATCGCCATTTCCGACATACCTTATGCGTTTATTATCTAGGTCTATATCTGGTAGACTGCATTAAATACACTCTACGTTGGCATTAATTTGGATCAAAGACATGAAATCATTAAGGTATGGAAGCAGGATGAATTAAAGTTTGAAAAGCAAAATTTTAAACTTTCATTAGAATCTTTCACTTCCCCAAGACCAATTCGCATGTGGAATTTACATCAGTATTCCTTCAGCAGCTGAAAATCGTACTTCCAAACCATGATACCCCAAGGAACAGAAATATGGCATAGACGATATTGTAGTCAGTTATTAGTACTCATTTACATAGTTGTGTGCAATCATATATTATGAAGGCAAGAAGAGTGTCACAAGGGAAGGATCTCCAAAGTAAAAAATGTTGTCTTCTTATAGTAGTGGTGATAGGTGCTCGTGCTGTTTAGTATCACACCATGCTATTTCAACTCTGCAGATGAAATGGCCGCACTGTGTTGTACATACACATTCCAGTCTGACAGTAATAGGTACCAAGGTAGTAAGTAGGTGATGATGAAGTTAAGTAGCAGGATAAGTAGTATGCATGTACAGTGTAGCAACCCGAAATGGCCGCACCGTGTTGTACATACACATTCCAGTCTGACAGTAATAGGTACCAAGGTAGTAAGTAGGTGATGATGAAGTTAAGTAGCAGGATAAGTAGTATGCATGTACAGTGTAGCAACCCGAGTGAAGATTGAGAATGCAAAAACACTCTTTAAATATTTCACGTCATCATACATATGTATGAAACTCTGTTTAATGATGATTTCAAACGTTTGCGTCATCATAACAATGCATGCAAGTTGTTATTACATAGAATCCTTCCTACACGCGTAGACAGCCTCCTCAGAATCATTCCTGCATCTCAGAACTATTATAGTCTTATCTATTACGACTTTAGATGCAAATACTTGGCAACAATTTGCGAAAAAATCGACAATGCACAATTAATGCAAATCAAGCAGCAATTAAGAAAACTAAAGTGTACTGTCCTCCATGGCAGCTACCTAAATACTTCATGCTTAGCAAATGGAAATATTCCTGGAATCTTTTCGCCAGCAGGCCTTATAAATACGTAGACAGACTTTTCCAACATATAATAATAGTAACTCTAATTTGTCTGGAAGAAGTTCATTACGGAAAATTAGCCTTGGATCTTAAAACTGACAGTGAGAATGGAGTGATCTTCTCAAGAGATTTAATCTGCATCTTCAATCCAAAGGAATTCTTGGAGCTCTATTGTGCTTTACTCTTCCAGCGCCATTCTTATCCCCAATAAGCCCTCTTATGTACACTTATCTTAAGTTAGAATTTTCATCTCTCACAAAACCATACACGGGTTCTACAACACAAAGTTTCAGCAAGTTTCCTACAACAAAGAACTTTATAGCCGTACACAGCCCATGGAGAGATATTTATACACTGAGAAAGTACTAACGGAATCTTTGGCTTTAAAAGAGTGATCTGACTGAACAGAGACGTGTACTAGTATTGGCCCAGGAACTATGTCTACTTGATGCTTTGTATGTAATGAAGTGGAATAATTTAGTTTGAAGTCAACCTAAAGCAAGTCGGCATCCCCATTTCCCAGCTAATATCTTAAGATCGATGGTAAGCCGTGCAAGTTACATTTGTTTCTTGTATTATTGTAACAGGATGGAAAATCAAAAGTTCAAGCGCTCCTCCGCGTGTACATTGCCATCATAATATCTTTTTATCCTCCCTCCTTCGGTCGTCTTCTTGAAGAATGCTCCAAAATCCTAACACAATGTCTACGGAATAACAAAAGAGCATCATCGCTTCAAATCAGAGCAAATGATAATAGGAAGATAATAGGCGTATTGTTATGTAATGCGAAGATAGGTGGTAATAGCGCGAAAGATCAATAACCAAGAGAGAAAAGTCAAAGCCAATGGATCAGAAACGTCTTCAATGGCTAACTGTTTGTTGCTCTGTGCGAGAGGAGATTAGGTGCGAGCGGAGAGAGAGAGAGAGAGAGATAGACGGTATAGGAGAGCAGCAGATCGCAAAAACAGCCACGGCTCAGCTTGGTAACGTTTTTCTTCGCTCCTAATGTTATTATCGAAGGGAAAAGGTCAAAGTGTGTTATAATGTAATGCATTGCAATGCAAAGGCTATCTCTTCATATCAACATCAGACTCTTTTGTGTTGACGTGCATTGTATGGTGAACTTTATTATTGTGCTGTCTCGACTTGGACTGACTTGACTCCACTCGGCTCAAGTTGCATTGCACTAAATTGCACTGTACAAATGGCAATGTTTGCATTTTTGTGTAAAAAAATCTCTACTAGTTCAAAGCTAAAGCAACGGCAACAGATGAATGAGTTGAATAAGCATGGCATACCATGATTGCACAATGGAAAACACAACACAACACGTCAGACAAGGGAACTCATGAAATGAAAGACGGAGAGGAAATAGCAATATCTAATAAAAACATCTATCGTCCATTAGTCAGCCAACGCAACCCTGGCCTGGTCCAAGGTATACACATTGGCTCTATAGTATACTTAAATATATAGGTATTTAGACTAACTGTATTTTGGCGCATGAATAAATTCTACCGTTTGAAAAGAATAAAGGGAAATTCTCATCTCATCTCTGTGGCCAGAATGGGAGAAATACGTAGAAGCGGAGCCAAACAGAGACAGAGAGACCAAAAGTCCTGCACCAATATTATATAATGTATAATAAGAATAATAAAGTATAGCATCGATCTATGATTCCCATTAATACACACAAAGAGTGTAATAACTGACTTTTATCGCTGTCGAGAAATTTTATTGTGTGCATTAAAAATGAGTGCATAATGTTATTAGTAGCTCTAATATGAAATATCTGCACTCCGATTTCACGTTGAGCCAAATGCTATATATTATTATGTGCTTTTAACTAGAAGAGTTGGCTGCCAGGTCCGTACATTTATACTGCACATACATCTTGCAATTCGTTTGGTCTTGTATCTAATCGAGCCTTATATGCACGATAAAAAGACTATTCATCTGACATGATATGCTGTCAAAATGTTCCAGGAAGCAGAAAATCTCCCTAGACAAACTATTTTGCTTACGCCGCAGTGCTACATTCGGAGAGAAGAGATGGAAACCCTTCGCTCAAGCTCCATGCATAGGGCTGTCGTGCTTCCAGACTTTAATATCGGAGAGCAGACACAACGTAAATAAGTAGGCAGTTGTTGATTCAAAGGCATGACATGCCGTCATACCGAACACAGAAACCTTGTGCATGATACCACACAGTGTACTGCATTGAAAGAGTTAAACTGACTACCATTATATAATGTCTGTTCGCGCCCACATGCAAATGACGGACGGGTAAGTAATATGTAAATATCTCTCTCTCAGTGCTCTATGCGTATATCCAGACAATTTGACTTGCAGTCAGGTTTTCTATTGGAGTTACGTTTTCTGACAATAAGCCCATTTGTTAGTGTGTGTGTGTCCAAAGGCGATATGGAATCCTCCGGAGATTTTCCTTGAGAATGTCATGTTAGCGAATTATAATGCGAGGACTTACTGTTCGCCGTTCGTGTTCCGGTGGAATTTTTCATGTTTTCTAACCCATGAAATTACATAGTTTCTAACTTCCGACAGATGCATTTTAGGCGTAATTAGCTAATGTATGGCTAGGGTTGTAGAATATGAGATACCTGCTATGTACATAACATGAGTCCTGTAAAGCCCACTTTTTCAAATTTGCGATTATTGTGCTTGTTACCTGAAAAAAGCAGACAACCAAGGCGTTTTGTCTTAAGTTGTGCATTAATGTAATTATTAGTGAATTACAAATATGTATTAGCAGTATGCACTTAGCTCATGGTTATATCTGTAGAAGTAAATTATTGAATACTCGCTGTGTGTCTCATTAATTAATAGTAGTCACAACCATCAACATATTTAGTCACATTTGTTAACTCTTATTCCTAATTTAAGGTTAACATACTCTGTAGCTAGCAGGACTATTGGCATGCGATTGCAACAAACGAGTGACTGTACAAATGTGTAGAATGAAGAGAATATAAATGAATTGTGAAGCACATGGGAATTGAACGTGGAGTGTATAAAAGAACGGACACCGAATTACACGACATGCAACGATTATGAATGAACTTAATGACTTCCTTAGGTTTTGTATACTCGCTCGCAATCTCAAATGAAGGATGCAGCCAGGTATTTGCCGTTGGCTACACCAAAATTCGGAACACCCACAAAGAATCGCATTTGTACGAGGGGATACATGCACATTATTATCTATGTAGTAGTGTCTACTAGACCTTATCGGTGATTGTGTTATGTTTACAACTGCAAACAATATTTTTAAGTGTACATACAACAGAAACACCACCAGTAAGTATATAAAGGTAAATAGTGGAACCTAACTGCAGATTAACAATTTCGAGTAACACCATTGAATCTGTATACAAAACTAAACCATTTAACAGCACCCAGAGTATAAAGTGTTATTTTGTCGTAGTGTGAAACAGAATTTCATTGACGATGACATTATAAGATTTATATTTTCTCATACCATTCTCATAGCTGCAAGAGTTTCCTATTGAATTATTTTCCAGAGTGGTTTCCGCTAATTCACTCAAAGTAAAGTGTACCATCGCCCTTGCACTGAAGTAACACTGGCACTGAAATCACAAAAACATAATAGAAAATTAAATTACAAAATAACATTTTGTTTTTTGGTTCCAAAGATAAGTTTATTCTTTGCAATAGTATTGGTTTGCTCTATTCGGGAGTACGAAGTTGCCTCTGTCTTCTTTTCTCTTTGTAGATGCCTTTGTATACACGTAAAAGTTAGATACAGTAATGGATGGACAGGTTTGTCGCAAGATTAAGAGTCTGCAGAAAAGAGACAGAGTAAACCCGTATCTCTAAAATCGAAGAAAAAGAGGGAAAAAAACAAAGATCCAATTCGATTTCATTCTATGCTTCGTACATTTGTTTCATTATTTGTTTCCATTCCGTTTCTGTATTCTACAATACGACTTTCACTTTATAAAATAGCCCTATAAACATCAAGACTGTCTGTACACAGCAACAAAAAACAAAGTCTAGGAACCCAAGATAAGAGCTACAAAAGACTGACTGAGTGCACTCATATATGCTACAGCGTGTGTAACCTCAATGCAATGGTACTATTATAGCCTTACCTAAATTAAATTAAATTGCCGTGGGCTTCCTTCAGCTTCCTTGTCTTTTCGCCATCGACGACGACCACCACACTTCACTTGAATTGAATCGACTTGACATACCCTACGAAATAGAGGCATGACAGTAATTGAGAATTTATCGGATAAGTACAAATACAAGCTTCTATAAGATGCTTTTATCGAGCCGTATAGGAGTAGAGCCACTGACTGCTTTGTTTATTTTTCTAGGTGTTGTACCATAAATTATTGATATGCAACACGGGGAGTTTAATTGTTTGTGAGAATCAACAGAGCTTTATGCAAATCTCACCTAAAAAGTCTCCATTAAATTTATAATCCGACTTATTTGATTAGCGGTTTATTTATGTGGACATTTTAACTGATTTTCGGTTGCTTCGCCTCTGTTAAGCAAGGAATTCTCACTAACGGTTATCCGGTTAAAACCAAACGGTTATCCGGTACAGGTGTACTTTGATTAGATATTCAGCCTAAATTCATGTTGAAGTAGGTACTCTTTTTCGTTGCACAAATGCATAAATACATAATCCATTTTATATGCCAATAACAATGTGCATTTATTAAACTCGTGTTTCCTACGCCTTCCCGTACGTGCATATTAAATAATTAAATAGGCTTATTATTATGCAATGAACTCTTAGAATGGGCGGAGATCAAAAATAAATTAAACTGCTTATTTCCTTCAATGGAGCTATAAATAGGTTGTAGTATAGTAGTAGTGTTAGTTTTTCTAACTGCACGGTTTGTCACCGGTAGTAGCAGCGCCGAGGTAATTGTAGTGGAACCTGATGCTTTGAGCTCGTCGTAGAAAAGTCTTGCACTGTGTGCACACAGGAACATGGCAGATTGCGTCGAGTTCAAAGTCTTTGTCAGAGTAAATTACCATTGAAATGAGTCAAAAGCCAGAGATGTGAGTACGAGAAGAATGGAATAATATGATGGAATGGATGAGCATGCAGAGTTCAGAGTTCTCATCATCGTTTTCTGCGTAGTTATCTATACCTACGATAATTTTGCATCCGCCGCATTTTGTAGCGCATACGGCACGGCACACCAACAGCCTGGCTCTCTTTTAGCCGCAACAATATCCCATACTCCAGTATCTGTTGTTCCCTCTGTTCCAAGAGTACATCACACGATTCACGTACTCATTTGCATGCGCTTCTATTTACCTGCACTCTCTTTACCTTTGCCAGCTTTGTTAAATGTATGCATTCGCGTCAAGTCGCTTTGCTCACTGAAATCAACGTGTGTGCATTACTCGCTGTGTCTGTGGTACTGTTAGGTGAGTATACATTAGTATGTGCTTGGATTGTCATTATCCACACAAGGGTGAATTCATCTTTGAGAGAGTCACTTTTTAAAGTATTGAATGAGCCGAAGCTGTTATTCTTACTATTTCAAGTATTGGATTTGTGAAGAATGTGCCAGACAAGGCAACCTTTTTAGTATTTAATTTGACTTTGAAAAGGCGTATGTGTTGTAATGCACGGAACATAATGCTCTAAGAGAGGTGGTAATGTTATTATCAACGTGGGCAGCAGAAGATACACATCCTCCACTTTACATAAATAGAAATGCAAAGGCGTTTGGTTAAGTAAATGCGTTTAAAGCCCGCTCGTATTACTCATAATCAGTTATATGTATCTCTTATATGTAATTATACATACACATACATTATATGCACGTAGGTTCGTAATAATATGTAGCCTACCGTCGTGTTATTCAGAGTGATCAAAGTGCTCTGTGTAGAGAATATGTACATTGAGCGAGGCTTTAGTCTCTTTGAGTGGTCGTAATAACTTTCTTGCTCACTCTCAGGTCATTGCGATGCCAGCTCAATTTGAGATAAGATCAGACCAAGTTCAATTCAAAACTCAATTAGACTTGCTTAAATACTCATTGTACAAATACGATACTCGATTTTTCTGGTTGACAGCGACGAAAATTGGTTCTATCAACATCGCTACATATTTTTGCTAATTGCTTACTTGTATTCTATAAAATAGTTTTGGGGATGCTCTTGAACTGCCATTTTATAAATCGTAACAATGTAAAACAGTATTAGAACAGTACACTTTTCTGCTACACTTCCATGTATAGATAAGGTAATTTATAATCTACTATTAGAATGCCTACCTTTACTTTAGTTAGATATTCTAATTCCAAAAAATACACATTCAATATTCAATATTACAAGACATGTTAGTAGGTACCCATTTATTGACCAGTTTGTATATTCAGTTTTATACAAATATAATAAATGCACTTATTATGTGAAGGTTTGCATGTAGGCAGAGTCTGCGAAGAACAAGTGCCTAGTTTACATGGCTTTTAGCGCGACTTCTAAATACCATTGGATTGCTGTGTGTAGGAGGACGACAGCTTTCGTCTACTGCCATGCAGCAACTACTACGTTCGTCTACTGCTCGGCTAATAAACTCTTCATTCTTGGCTGCTGCAGAGCAGGTCTTTGGCTTTATGTTTTTCATTCGACATTGCCAAAAGTATGAATGTGTGTACATTGCACTCAATGGCAATTTGATTCCCATGCAAAGAGACAACTACAGACAGACTACTCTTAAAGTGGAAACTATTCCACTTTGATCTGTCGGTATTAGCAGACTTTTACTGCATGTGACCAAATTCAACGTTAAAAATGCTAAAAGCCAATAGGACATCATAAACAAGGAGTACCAATGCAAACATTTTACATTTCATTTCAATGGTCTCTTAGAAATGTATCTGCTGCACGTATACCTAAATACATATCTGTTGTCATTTTAAATATTACGTGTATTAAATAAGCTCGTGGGTAGTTCAGACAAACACGGATACTGCCTAACGATGAAATAAGTGTGTATAACGCGGCCGACCATTCCTTACATAGCTCAGTATGCTGTGGCTTTATTATTTATCATTTCACCATGATCCTACGTCCGTGGGAGTTATGGGGATTTTATATTTAGGTAGTTGATACCATGTACCAATACACAGTTTATTTTTATTACATATAATTTGTAGCATTTAAATAAGGTTGCATCATAAAGAATATCCTAATAATTACAAAACAAAACAGAAATCACCCAAATTTTTCTGGTAATTCTATCCTTTTGACCGGAATTCGCAGAAATGTTGTGGTTCGTTTTTGAAGATATTTGATATAGTTGAGTGATATTTTTTCCTCTTCCAGCACCAAACCAGGGCCAGATATTACTCACCACAACTTTTTTACATGAATAACGTAAGGTCGTTTCGCGTTCTGTTTACAAAGTACATGAATGATGTCAGCTCTTCAATCTACATTTGTATTATTTTCAATGTATTGATATAACATCATATTGATAATAATACGATAGATGATGCAATATAACAAATTCATAACGTTGCTGAAGATTTTGTAGTGTTGCACGCTCCTCCGCATCGCACGTCCATTTACTTTCATAGATGTATAAACGTATGAGTGTATGAGAGTTGATGCACACGTAGTGATTTATTTCTTTCAAAGTAAATAACAAACCCGCTGAGAATTCATGGCAATTTGATACTTA
>JABASC010005373.1:0-10305 GCA_019776185.1 Plutomurus gul
TGATTTTTGATCATGCTGTAACCTTCACCAGCATCCACTAAATACCAGAACTTGTTGTAACCAAAACCCCATGTCCAAAACTGTTGTAAAAAATTATTGGTGCATTAACAAAATATAAATTCAGTCATTGTAAAAGTTGAATGTGAATGATTAATGTTACAATGATAATTTACATACCCAATGGAAAAATCCTCCTTCTTTGTCGTACTCCAAGTTAAAGTTTTCATTTTGAGTCGGATGAAGCATATAGGAACTGTAAAGAACTGCAGGAGGAAACAAAGCCAAATTATTTATCAAAATTATGATTTGCTTCTCCTTTGTTTTACAGAAAGATTCCTTACCTGATTTGTCTAGGCGCCATTTTTGACTTGCGTCATCACTCCAGTTCGCAGAGGTAACTAAAATTGTTCTGTTACTGTGTTTGGGATCTGGAATATCTGATTGGTTTGCCGTCAACACCTGTGTCACAATTTGCAAATTATTTTCTGCTTTTAGTCAAATTAATTTACGTTATATAAAATTGAAAAGTAATTACGAATGAATTACCCCGTCATTTAATCGAGATTCGATTCTGTAGACTTTTAGGTCGGCAAATTCTTCAACAGGGATCCTTCTAACTTGTCCAGCAACACACGATACGCCAGCCACACAGAATAAAATGGCCGTAGATAGGATGTTCATCTTGAATGTTCCTTTTTCAATAACAGTGAACAGATGAAGGGTAATGATTATATGACGGAAAGCCAAACAGTAGAATCCTTTTATACAAGCTGTGCAGAGGTTAAGTAATTTGTACTACGCAAGTTGGTATTAAAATCTAATTAGACGAGTAAGGGAAACGATTTAATTTCCGGGATATCATCGGTAGTAGTAGTTATGCGCTACAGTTTATTTACAGGTAGTATTGCGAAGCGCTTGGGGTGAATGAATGCTCAGAAGGACGTAAAACAAATTAACTTGAAGACTTTCCACGATTCCATGAGGAAAAGGATACAGATAATTAATGAGATACATATTTGGCAATGATGAGTAATTAGAGCTGTTTATAAACGTACTAAATGTTCAGCTAGGTGGAAAGTAGAATGTTGAGAAAGTAGAATATTTGCGCTTCTAAAACTATAGAACGTGTTTACACAAACCAATGGAAGTAGTCCATTAAAGTTTTAATCTGTATACTTAATTAAACCTAAACCTTAAATTGCGTATGTATCTACAAATTCAGAATAAAGTGCTTTTGCTTGTTCATTGACAATTTCACACAAATAGTACTTTTAGATCTACACCAACGAAATTATAAATGATGTACTCTTCCATTGAAGAATGGACAAATTAGATTCAATATTCAATCATAATACTGTACCTATACTGTGATAATTTTCTTCTGTAAATGAATACATATATAAATATGCATACATAAATGTGATATAATATTATTGAAAATTTGAGCACTTTCCCAAGCTAAAGATGAAGAAGTTCTGAAGGATAACGAAATAAATTACTAACAATATTTCTATATATAATGTAATGGGAATGAACATATATTATTGCTTTTTTAGATAGATACTACGCAAAATGAGTTGAGAGTTTGCTTTTTTATTAACTGTTTGTTTGACAGACGGAAGCCGCATTTGTATTTATACGTGTAAGATTACTGATTATAAGATACAGAACAGCATTACAATTACGTATTTAGATTTCAAATGCCCTAGAATCGAAAATATTTAGACAATTCGAACCTAAAATTATTTTAACAGTCTGGCAGGTTAGAGTGATTGATGTATGCAACACTCTGTACCTGTGACCCGAAACAAACTCCTCGCTTTAGATGTTTCTTCAATAAATGACTGAGCTCGTAGTTTTGCTGGTATAATTGCACAATTTCTTCGATTAATTTGTTTCTTTCTGCAAAAATTATCACCCCACATTAATTATTAGTAAAAAAAAAGTACGAGGCTAATTTTACGCATTAATTAAACTTGTTAGGTTACTTTTCAAAGCGTCTGCGTAATTTTCAAAGCAATACTGCATGGAGTCCCACAACTCTTTGCTTTTGGGGTCGGTGAGAGAGTAAAAACGATTCCAATACTCTGTTGTCGCTTCATGGGTGGGAAATTGCATTCGACCTAATTTTTGGTTGATGATATCCTCCTCATTCGGAAGTTCTCTTGATATTTTGTCCAAACAATTGATTTAATTAGTTTTAGTTAAATATCTAATAAAAAGCATAAAAAATAAGATTGTGATATACAGTTTGATTTCTGCATTGAAATCCTTGCAAAATTCGGTAAGAGCAACGATCACATCTTTGGGTTCAATGTACACAATTTCGCCAGATTCACCCAATGTGGTAGGGATGGAGGGTGTTGACGCGAACGGAGACGAAGATGCATTTAGTGAGTTTTCACTGTTTGAAGGTCGAACACTCAATACACCATCATCAACAGCATCATCATCGTCATCGTCCAAATCCTTTTCTACATTATCCACAATCTCCTCGTGCACATTCACCTCCTGAATGTATTCTCCATCTTCACCAAGCAATTCTTCAAGATTTTGAGATGAAACACCTTCAACTTCATTTGCAACACTTTCCTGAGAGAATGTACGAGATATGTGAGATCGCACACTTATAACCGACTCATACCGACGAGTGCTTTCCCTTGTTTTTTCGCTTTCTCTTTTATTCTGGTTTCGATATTTTTCCTTAGCAATTTTCATTCCACTTTCATCCCACTCGGGAAAATCTGCTCCCTCGATTTCCCTTTTACAAAGTGAATATATATAATTTGGGAAAGGTCGCGAGAAAATATTAAAAAATCAACATGTTGAACGTTTTGGAAAAGTGACGTGAACTTTTGGAGGCAAATTTGAGCAACAATAAAACAGAAATATTAATATTTGCTATTTACGAATCAATTGTATCTCTCTTCACACTGACGTAAAGTGTTCCATCTGCGTTATCTTCGTCTTCTTCACGAGAAGATGTGCTCGATCCGGACACGGACTCGCCACCTTCTTCCTCCTCCTTTTGGATAATTCCAAGAACCTCGCCAATTGATTCATCCGACAAATTCTTTATCACCGGTTCAAGTGAAGGAATCTCTTCTCTATTATCCCCAGATTCGGGGGTATCTTCGTCTTCGTCCCCCTCTTCAATTCCATCACCTGTGTTGTCGTCAATTGGTATACCGAATTGGGATTCGATTACTTTCGTGGTATTGTCCACATCCTCGGATATAGTTGAAGCCTGAGAGTCCTTCCTCTTTCCAGCAATTGCCAAACTCTCGATTCGTTGGTTTTCTGTGGCATCGGCACCATCTTTCAATTTCGACTCATCCATTGAAAAATCTAACGAATCCTCCGTCGTAGCTGTTGGAGGCTGTACATTGTACATATGACAAGAAAACATGTTAAAAGGTCACGTTGAAACCATAATAGTTTGAAAATGCAGGATACGAAATTGCAAGCATCACCTTTGAGGTAACGGTTTTTTTCACTTTACAGTATTTCAGCAGGTATTTAGCCAAAATTTCCAACTGAGCAACTTCATTTATTCCTAATGCCTAAATAAACATTGAGCATAATTAGTAAAATACTGAATAAAAAAGTATTTACATGACTAAAGGTTATTAACCTGAAAAAGACTATCGGCTCTAATGAGTTGTTGTTCCAAGTCTTGCAGAGGTGCAAGGATTTTCCGCAATTTCTCCTCGATAATGAAACCCGTCTCATCACAAATTTTCGAAATGTGTTTCATTAAATGACGTAATAGTTTGGGATCTTCCTCTGTCACCCATTTGTAGGTCTATAGATACAATGATTTTACCAACAAGACAATCAAAATAAACTTAATTTCGAAGAACAAAACCTCAAATTCTTCTACAGGTTCCTCCTGAGTAGCAATTTCACCAGATCGGGTAAACAATGGTGGTATCTTAGCCAAGCTATCTTGGGATGCTAAACCACCGTCAGAACCAAATTCTTCTCCAAATGGTTCAAATACATCACTTGGTATCCCTTAATTTTTTTGAAATAGCTAAGTTAGATATTCAATGGTCACAGAAAAAAATACTATCCTTTAGGAATTATAAATTACGTTCTGCGTCAGGAGCAACATATTTGGTTCGTTTCATGAAATTTTGTATCTGAAGTGGGCGATTATCAAGTGTTTTCTTATCCACTAGCGGAAGTTCAATTCCTAACTGTGTTTCATAAATAAACTTTTCGCTGTCCACCAGTTTATGCAGTTTTGCTCGAGACTCTTCCTCATTGATTATCCACAATTCCATATATTTAAAGTAGTCGTTCGTGACCAACTCCAATGTTTTCCTACTGCCATTCCTACACTGCTCCTCCAGTCTGTTGATATCCTTAATGAGTCTTTTGCTTTTGTTTGTCGTGTCCACCACCAGTGCTCGATATTCACAGGTCTTTTCCGAAAATTTATCTTGAAGCTTCATTACCTGCCGTTTCAATGAATTCTTCAATTTGCGATTTTCATTCTCTCTTCTTCGAAGAACGTGCAAATTGTATTCCATCTTGTCCAAATTCATTTGGCATATTACCTTGATTTGCTCAACTTCTTGAATTAGAATCTATTCGAGAAAAATCAGTCAAAATTTTTGTCATACGAACAAAGATGTGAAAATACATACTTGAATAACTCTTGAATAATTTACCCTTAAATCGTCCTCAAGAGAGTGTTTCGTATCCCTGTATCCTTGTTTAGCTCGTGAGTACATTTCATTTAAGATTTTAAATTTTCCTAAAGCATCCGATTTGTTCTTGTTCAAATTCATTATTTCCATCTCTTCAAACTCTGCCAAAAGATTTAGCCACTCTTTTTGATTCTCCTCCAATATGAACTCACGGTCCTGGCAAGTGTACTCCTGCATTTGAAAAGAACACCAGAAATAAATGCATGTACAGATACGAGAGGACTGTAATTCCCAAGTGAATTTCCACCTCTAATAGCTCTAATTCTTCCAAGAATGATTTCCTCAAATCATCAATGTGATCGTCAATCCTATCTCCAATAAGCATGACATCCTTTTGATATTTTTCCAAATCATTTTCGTAATCATAATCATTCTCTTCAATTTCTCTGCGCAAGGATTCAATAGAGTCATCCTTCTTCCTCAATAACTCATCACATGCATCTTGTTGCTCTTTCAACTAAAAATTAACAATTGTTATCAACCAAAATTGAGACCAGTACGTGATTACATATGTACATACGTATTTACAAAGCAAAGTATTAAAAATCAAGACAGTCGAGTCCAGTACCTTTGTATACAATTCTAGAGGAAGTACTTTTTCAGCAGAAATCAACCATTTTGAACTGATATCTTCATACTCCTGTTGACAGTACTCTGCATCCTCTTTCAGAGTGAGGATCCTCTGTTTCCGAGTTTCGTCTTGACGATCGTGCCTTCTTTTCTCTCTGTACTCAGCAGCAACTTTTACATTCGTTATCTACAAAACCACTCTACAGTTATGAATCCTGAATAATATGTATACATGCTGTTGAACATAAATAGTTTTGCAATAATTGTAGATTATCAAGCAATTGTTGTAATGGAAATATTCCTACAAGTGTTTCACCGTCCAATATGAGCTGCTCCAATTGTTTCTTACTATCATCAATTTGCATCTGTAATATATTATTGAAATTGCTGGGAAGACTATGGTCCACATCCTCTTCATCTTTTTCTACCGATGTTGCTGTCGGATTGTTAGTGTCACCTAAGCTCAATGATGACATTCCTCGGGAGGTATCCGATATTATTGACTGGGAGCCAGCTAATTCCAGCCTCCTTCAATAGATATAAGTTTCATGAAAATCAGACCTTTTTAACATTATAATTTTTAAAATTTAATTGTTGAATATACATATTACCGCTTTGCAATTTTTTCATTGACACGAGCCCTTCTGACGGCAATACGCTCTTGCCTAGCTATGACCTCAGGACCAGGTGGCGAAACTAATTGGCTAAGTACACCCTCCATCTTCACAGTTCCTTATTTCTTCGAATGTCTCCTCGAATTCAATTGTTATTGTGCAGGCTTTCACAGTTTCACATTAGTACTTTAGTCAGTTTTGTGCAAACGTATGGGATGTTTAGTGTTCAAATAAAATGATGCATGAAGAACAAAAGTCTTCCAAATGTATAAATGAAATCATCATTGATCAATCATTATCAAGCTTACGGTTGGGTAGCTATGGAAATCCGTCTCGCAATCGATACTCCCTTCTAATGCGTACGACGGCTGCTTCTCACACACACGATGGTGCAAAAGTACACCGTCATATTTATTTCGACCAAAGTTATATACTCCTGATTTTTATTGATCTAAAACTACTGGTTTTGAACACATCATACAAATACATCGATATTAATTAATGTTACAATATTTTTGCTAATTATAATTACACAGCTAAACAACACGTGGTATTTTGCGCACTTATGTGTGGATACACCAAATATGCTATTGAATGGGATAAACAAGTGTACACGATTAAAAGCAGTAGGATTGAGGGGGTGGTTTCAGAGGAATGACGTCGAAAGTTGGTGCAAGAAAAGTAGCCTTCTCTTCCTCAGTCAACTCCGACTCGTCACTGTACACAAACTTGCCCACGGGTGTTTGTTGGAGTTGTTGATTAAGTCCACTGGGTGCGTTCTGAGGAGCGAAAATGGAGCCGCCGGCTGCTGATGGCTGTTGAACTCCAGCAAATGTATTACTCATGAATGGCATACCAGAACTGATCCCAGCATTTGCGTTGCTATTTCCACTGTCTTCAAATAAGGATTTTTGTCCCATTTGTGAAAGAAAGGACATGGGGTTAGCCGTTGGCGTGGGGTTGAAAATACTTTGAGTCGGTTGTTGCTGTGTTTGTGGTTGAGATTGCATGCTGTTGTTCATGGGATTGAATGCGGACATTTCAGTTGACTCCATCGTATCACCAACACTCTTATTCATTCCCCATCCTTGAGGATTTATTTGATTGGTTGGGGCTGCAGGAAAAGACGATTGCTGTTGCGGCCACAGATTGCCAGCATTCGTTGGATTCGGTGTCATAGCATTATTGAAGTTGGTAAATCCTGACATGGACTGCTGGATATTCTGGTTTGGTACGCCAAAGACGGTGGCTGAGTTAGGTGCATTCGATCCCCATTGTGATGTGGAACCCATGTTAAACTCTGCTGATAATTGTTCTGTAGTGGCTCCTTTAATGAGACGCTCCTGTTGAAATCAAATATAATATGATATTGTGTAATTTTGTGTAAAGAATCAAAATACAAATAACCTGGGATAGTGAGTGATGCTAAAGTTGTCTTACCAACATGGCTCGAGTGTTTGTATTGTTGGTTTGCACATACAACGCGCGCAGTTCATTTACTCTTTGTAGTCGTTGGAATAGATCTGCAGGAGGCTGCCTCCCATTTTGCAGCCAGCTCCACCGTAACTCTTCTGGAGACAAATCTTCAAAACCGGGGAGACAAGCTTTCAAACTTACAGGAGCGTATACAGATAGTGGCCACATTTTGGAGAGTTCCCATTCTTTCATGTCTTTGATTGTAGCGTCTCTAAATTAATAAATCCAAACCACAAATTAATTCGTGCATCGACTATCCACTCTACACTATTTATTTGTTGACAAAAGAAGTCGGGAACCCTATGGTTATCTCCTAGCCTTTAAACATGTCCATTTTCAAAAAAAATCTGTATTATGTCGGACTATGGATCTATTCGATAACCAAAGGGGTTCCAGAGGAAAGTAGGGTGTTTAAGTTTAGTAAATATTTAAAGTTTTACTCTATCTGGGCCAATGTCTCCATCGTCTTGGCTGAATACGGTAATTGTTGTCGATAGTTCTGTTGCGGCTGCGACTGGTGCTGCTGCTGGTGCTGCTGCTGCGGTCGGAAATTGGACGGGCTTAAGATGGACCCTTGGTTGAAGTTGTAATTCCCTGGAAAATGAAACACACAAACACTAACACATTTACCGTTACAAAAAGACAATCAAAGTAGAAACACATTAATTATGTTTTTCATTAACTCATTAAATTGAGATTTCCCCGCACACAATTGAAATTAACATTCATAACGATGCATCAGATAAGTCTAGTGGTTTTTATTTTACAACATGCATGTCCATCATGAACAACTCTTTCGATTGTAATGTAGAATATTATATACATCATATTAGTATTTTTAACTTT
Source organism: Plutomurus gul (assembly GCA_019776185.1). NCBI lineage: Eukaryota > Metazoa > Arthropoda > Collembola > Entomobryomorpha > Tomoceridae > Plutomurus > Plutomurus gul. The sequence continues at coordinate 8,225 of JABASC010005373.1, forward strand.
ACCCCCCATATTATTTCCGCCTCCGTCATTTCGGTTGTGATAAAATTTGCAGTTATCTCCATATCTGCAATGTCCACGCGAGAAAAATTTACAAGGGACGAGACCAGACATTTGTTCACTTAATATTCAAGCAGTCAAATCTGTGACGAAATATAAATAAATGCTTAATGTAAATAATTATTTTTGAGTTTACAGTTTATACATTTGACACTGATAAATATTTAACTAAATTTGATTTAATAATCAAAAGACACCGCCAGTAAGTAAGTACACACAAAGGAGTTTATTCGTAAATTCAAAGTTTACATACAAAATTAGTGGGTCTTACAACAAAAAAGTCTTTAAAAATATATCAATTTCTTATTGTTAGTGCTATCAGAATTCGGTAAGACAAGAAGTTAGAATTCTACGAAGTTTTAGCCGAGCAGCTCCATCTCCACCTTTGCACTCAATATGGGTTGAGGTTGGCTCCACCGTTATCGTAGCATTTTCTGACGGCTATAATAATAATTATAAAAACATTCATTAGAGGCAGCTTGGATTAAATGCACTGATGAATTGTATTAAATAATATAAATTCTTACAATGGAGATAATGAATCCATTTGATGTATGCTGAATTTTAGTTTGTGTCATCCCCTCTTGTAGTAGCTTATGTAAGACAACGGTTGAATCAACAGAACCCCAGGTATACTTTGAAGGAGGACATTTCCACGGATCACACTTATCTATTGAAGGCTTAACAAGAAATAATAGAAAGAAGTTACGTAACTGTATCCAATGTGACAGCGAGATTTTTGAAAATTATGTTTCACATACCTTCAGAAGTCTCAACTTATTATTTGTATTGTCTAAGGTGGCAGTAATGGTGGAAGCAACTACTCCACTGTCTCCTCTAACGGTGGGTTCCATTTCCGTGGCCAGTAGGGAATCCATTACTGCAGTAGCCGTGTCTCGTTTTAGTTGTAGTGAGATGACGGATCCAGCCGACAGTTTTTCAATAGACGGATACTCAATTATTAGATCTGCTTTCTGCGGCAGTGTCTTGGGTGGTGTTAAATACTCTTCGTGAGTAACAAGGAGTCCTGGTTTCAATTCCTTTATTAGCTTGTTAGCCTGATGAAAGTTTAAGGCGGTGTCAATTGGACAATACGCCACTTTCATTGCTAACGGCTGATACGGGGCAAGACACTCCACATACGGAAATTCTGCCTCTGTTGGAGAAATATTTTTTCCGTGTTTGTAGTTTGTACTACTTATTACTAAGTATTTAACCAGTCAAATATTTACAAATAAACCAAATTCTCTAATGACTTACCAGTGAAAATAATACAGTTATTGTGATTGGAACCCCAAGTCTCAACCAGGTGCACAATATCTCCAAAACGAAGACTTGGGTGACCACAAAAAAGAACACATGGTTGTCTCAGCTCTGGAATATGATGAAGAGATTTGAAATGCTTCAAACGACCGTCTTTAACAAGTTGGGCGTGTGGAAACGGGTCTTCCGGCAGATAAACTTTTCTCTGTTTATTATTAGACAGCCTAAAAGAAGTAAAAATAGATAACATTTCCAAGACTTGATTTTCATGTTTATGCTAAACAATTTGAGTTTTTTTCGGGTGACGTAAGTATTTCAATTTTTGTACCATTCTGCCAATATGTTTGAATACGCCAATGACGTTTCGGCATGAGGAGATATAAAGTAAAATGGATATGTAGCGTAGCCGTTTGAATCAAGGTGATTAGCAAGACATTCAAACAGATCATAAATAATTCCACTTGGGTAGACCGGGAAAATGACATTTCCTCCAGCTCTTAGAGTGCAAACAACTGTCATGCATACATCTCCCATCATCGCATCTGGATTATGATTAGGAGCTTGCGTTAATCCAGTCAGAAAGAATATGTTTGAGTCTTTCAATGCAGATTGTTCCATAGGACTGTAACAAAGGATTAGAATGTTTTATCAACTTTATCTATGTGACGTTTCGATATTTTTGTTAACCTAAAAAATCACATTATCCAAAACATAACCAATGATTTCTACATATGTAATTATTATTGTATATTACACAAAAT
>JABASC010005374.1:0-10300 GCA_019776185.1 Plutomurus gul
TCAGCAATGATATTTTAGCTTACCACTTATTTTGCTGGTTTACGGGAATAAGGGAAACATTCTGAAATACATAAATCGAAGTGAAAATTTATACTTGCTAAAATTCACAATAATTAGCAGAACAAAATAATCGTCTGACTGACAATTGCTTCATTTTTTCAGCCAAGGAACTGGGGTTATTTTATTGGTGATAATCTAAAAATAGTGTAAAAAATAACAAAATTACAATTAGACTACAGAAAATTAAAATGTTGTGTTCGTACTGTACGAATGGCAATCTTAAATTTTTCATTTGTTAACCAAATTTTAAATATTTTGAAAATTACATTTATAGTCATCTATTTGCCGGAGTAGAGGTGAACAAATACTTTGCCTGTTTATTGTGACGTAGTATTCCACGGGGGAAAGAAGACGATGGAGTGGACATTAAACTGTTGGAGAAGTCTGCATTGCATTTTTCTCGAAACACAAAAGCGCGAGTTTTTGTTATTTACTCTATCAAGATATCAAATGTTCAGATTTCCCCCCGCTACAAATTTCTTTTGCAAAGCAGCCAAAAATATATGGGAAAAAAATCATCACTTTTACTTTTTTAACATTGCCGCTACTTTTCAGTCCTTCTGCAGAAGCGGAAGAATGAGAAGCGAATAATCAAGTTTAGATTAGTTTTGTCACATTTGGATGAATTATAAAGAAATTGTGTGCTAGCGTTGGATGGGAGTACCCGTATGCTTTATATCATGCGTAAGAATAGAGAAATGGGAATCAGCTGCTGTTAAAGCTTTTGCTGCAAGTACTGTGAATGCGCAATGCACTAATACTGTACTAATGGCACATAGATTACCCATCTTGCTTTTGCAAGTGTAAAATGTAAAAAAAAAACACTGAACTTGATTACTTTTCGGTGACTATGTAACTATAATATTTCTCTGTTTGGTTCTATAAATTCGTAATGTGCTGAAAAAACTGCACATTTAAAAAAAATCTTCCCAATAATACAGATTTGATCCGTATTTTAGGGTATACTTTTTACTGTAGCATTGGTACATTATCTATATACCTTGTTTTCTCTCTTGAATTTCATTATCTTACATAAACAGGCAAGAAGCTGTAAAGCCTGGGGATCGTACTTTCTTTGTGGACACAAATGTGTTTACTTGAATTCATAATCCTCTTCCTAAAAAGACAAGTGATTGAGTAATACATACTACTCTCAGGCATACTTACACAGCTATAGGTAATACAGTAAGAAAAATTTCAGCATCTTGACAGACTCATCTTAGGGAGAGAAATATAATACAGAATCCATAGATGAGTAATTTCTGCCGAAACAGAGGCTTAGCACTAACCTATACTACTAATCAATTATTCTTCGAGTGAGTACCAGAGTGTAAAGTAGATGCATGGTGGCTGCAGCATAGTAATAATAGTAAAATGAAAAATGAAGCGGAATTCGGTTCATCGAGAGTCTACGTATTTGTAATTCACATTATAGGCTGTCAGTAATGAAATTAGATTTCAGACGCTTATTAGTAAAGTAATTGAGAGGGAGTAACCCTACGGCCGAGGAAAGAAATAGAGTCAGGCTTCGCGAAGAGAGAGAGAGAGAGCAACGCAATACACCGAGTAGCTGGCGAAATTTCAACTGTTGAACGAAAGTAGTAGACAACACTGTTAATGCAAGACACGCCGCACGAAGAGTAGGTATTCACAAAGTAACTATTAGCTCACAGTAATTTTAGAGTCACATCCACATGGTGCAATACATACATCTCCGAGTGTAGTGTAGCCTCTACACTACACTGACTAAACAGAAGCATACGCTAGAAGAAATACGGCCTAGTTTCAAATAAGAGAAAAGCAAATAGTGACTCCACTTAACGAATAAATTAACGATAATTGCTTTAAGTTTCGACATGAATTTCATCTCTAATGAGTTCCCCCTTTTTGGACTACAACCGGATTTAAGCGCACTATACACTATTCCTTCGCCTTACACTGCGTTGTATCGTATTTGTCTCTCTCTCTCTCTCTCTCTCTCTCTCTCTGCGTCCGCCTCACAACAGAGCTAAAGTACGCAGTAAAAGGATTCGGGAGTACTCAGAACATCACAGAGGAAAGACTCTGGGCCCGCATGAAAAATTTACAAAGCACATTATGAGTCTCCTAAGACGACATTCAATGTGACACAGTCTCTAGACTTTATTTCCGCCAATGTACAGTATACTGCAAGAGTGGATGGAACACAGCAATATTTGTAGTTTACTTTCGTAATGCACAAACACACAACTGAAATAATACTATAAGGCTCATATATGCACTTACGCAAGAATGCAGCAGTAGAACCTACAGCCAGTATAGTAAAGGGCCAATACGTACATAGTACATACGTAGGTTGCACAGAAAACGGAACAAAGCAGTCTCTTCAAGTGAACTTTTGGACAGCTTTAAAGATTCAAAAGAAACACTAATTCTATGTCATTCAATTAGCTCGCTAGTAGAGTAACTGTCTCGTCTCCCCCTCTGTCCCCCTGTACATAAGTATTCGAAACTACCTCTATTAGGCAGTAAAGCACCATTATGAAAATACTCCTGGTAGTTCGCTTTACTAGTGCACTTCTCTAGTACACAATTATATTTGTAATGCGTACAACAACTGCAGTCTATATTACTTTTCGGGACAATTGTAAAAATTAGCTCAGGTCTTTGTCCTTTCACTAGTCATCAGTTCCGTGTGCGCTTTAGTATATAGTAATATGGTAACACACGACATGTACCTACAATGTAGTAACCTCAGGCAATTGTATTATAGGAAATACTAAGTGCAGATTACCGCCGCCGCACATATGCGAGTTAATTGTCTTTTCTCTTTGTAACTTGACAATTAGTACTTGACTACATAATATAATATTATGGAGAGATCTCAGTCAGCAATATGGATATGAACAAATACGGTTGTCCCCCTTTCTATGCATTACTGATGTACAAAATGTAGTTAAAAGCAAATTGGGCCCTTACCCAAGCTCTTACTTACTTAGCATTATGACTCTTGGTAAGCTTTATGAAGTAGAAGTTGCGGTTATTGTCATTAGGTTACTTTTTACTTCATCACAACGAAGCCATAAACAAATATGGGATTCTAAATTACAGAATGTGGGCATGTGTAGCAGTGGATAGAAAAGTTTGCATCTCTATCTCTTGCATATATATATATATATGTAGTAGTACATATAATGCATTTGTGCTGGGAACACAGTAATGAAATCCGTGTTGACGACAGTCTTCAAAGGAAAATTGCATTGTTCAAATACCGAGAATGAATAGAAATTAGACATGAAAAATGATTTAGTTTCAGAATATTTTCATGAAATTTTTGCACAATGGTTGCAAAACGAGCTGAAAAAGTTTTGGAGTTATGACTAGTAATATGTAAGGATTCAGTTTCAAGGTAGAAATTTCCGCTAATAAGTTGCTGCTCTAATTAGCTTTAGATAATTATATGGAAGGCAATGCCTAGAAGTTATAAGGTCTGAAAGGTACATATACATATGATACCTTGCGCTTAAAGTCTTAAGCCGCATGACTCATTCAGGAAATTCAACCTTTGTTTGTCGCATGCTAATAGTAAGGTTGAACTGCCACCAATGCACTGCGTGTGTAGTAGTAAGTATAAATCTAGTTAGTACAATCAATTGCAAAGCCGGAAGAATCCTTGCAATCTGACACCGTGACACCATGCCTTTCTATGGGATTACACATGCGTACTTTCAACCTTGCTAAATCTGTTAATTAAACACCTATTTAAGGGATATAATTCTGTAATCCAATTTTAAATATATTTATCTAACATTGATTTTATCCTCACTATTTTGTTATGTCTTTGAAAAACGGTATTTTAAAATTACAAGTTTATAGTATACACACAGTTGCTGAGTGACATACAACGCAGAACTTGAAGGACCACAGCCAGAAGGGATGTTATTGATTGATGATTTACCGAACCAATTACGAAATGAATATTGCAAGGTTTTCTAAATACGTTCATTGACAGCAGCCAACATTAACGTTTTTTCTCTATACGATGACGGACACGTATTTATCCGAACCCTTTGTAGTGAATGTGTCTGTGAATAATAAAATAATATAGAACGCACGTACAACAATTTATGGGCGGCTGGTTGTTTACTTTACATGCACAGGATAGGAACTTTATTCAGACTATCGACTTACAAGTCACGGTGTGGTCTATTACGACGAAATATGCAAACTAACTTCATTCCATCTATACTTCCTTTTACCTGCTACCCGGATAAAACTCATTGTTAACATGACGTGCATAGAGTTAGTCTGAAAGCATCATTATCTCCTCACATATCAATTCGCTGCCAGAATTGTGTTCCACTGCAGTTCATAAAGCTTCTATTTGCAAATCTCCCGTACACGTGCTTGGAGGCATGTATTATAAGTACCGATACTATTCTGTTATTGAAAGTGGATACACCGAAAGATCTGTAGACTACAAAGTACATGCCAGATAGACATTATAGGTATTATGCTTCATAAAAGTTTACATTTTAGGATTTCATTGTAAGACTGTCATGTAGATTATGCTACTATGCCTACAGGCTACCCAATATCATCTTTCAATTTGATTCTCTGGACTATAGGGTGAAAAATTGAAACCCGGGGTCCACACTAACAACCTAACGATAACGAGGAAAGTAACTGCGTGAGAGAGCTTCATTCCGCACAGTAAGTCCCCTCTTTTCCAATTTTCTCGATTATGGTGTTCCACTATTGCTGTACTAAAATTCGCAGAAGTGGTCGATATAAGCAGCAGCCACGGTGTGGACAGGGAATTTACTATATTTACATTTAAGTACATACATGACGACCAAAGAACCTAATTTGTATTACCTTGTGATTCTCTCAATACTAGGCTGCTTTTTAGCTAAGCTTCTCATACTTAATACATTTTTTTTATTATCGCACCACTGATGCGTACCGATATCTACTTAAGTTTAATCTGGGTGTTCATGCGCACAAATTGTTTTGCCTTGGATATAAGTACCTACATAATGTTGGAATAAATTACATTCGAACTATGTATATACATATACCTTTTATTGCTGTTAATGCACATTTTTTTAAATTACATATTAATAGGAATTCAAAAAATATAGTAAATGACAATTGGAATAACGTATTTATTGACAATTCAAGAAATTTGTATGTTTCACACAGAGATGTAATGGTGTCAAATAAATCAATGCCCAGAAGGTGAAAGTATTGAATTAAAGCAAACCAAACTATTGAACATTTTTGCTAACGAAATCATCACAATCGAATTTCCGTCAAATAGGCTTTAGAGAAGATGTTGGTTAAAAAGTGGTGACAGAGGAGCATATTGTGGTGACAAGTAGGTTTTCCTGCAGAAGCTCGCTTCTTCGATGGAATTTTTTTCGTCGTGCACGCGTACGAAAATCCATTTGGAAGTTTCATCCGTTTTAGCGATTGTATAAAGGTGACAGTCACTACCTCATATGCTTTCACCCTCCCGCTGCAATTTCTCCATTGTTAAATTTTTAAGTTGAATATGTAACAAAAGAGCTTTAAGCCCTCCGCCCACTCTTTTTCCTATTTTTCGATAAAATCCGCGCACCTTTGCACAGAAATTACTTAGTACAAGAACATAATACGGCAGCACAGAAGAGTAATATGTGAGCTAGGAAAAGAATGTGACATTATATTAGGAAATGGTTTTGTGTGCCTCTAAGTATAAGGGTAAGAGCGGTGCAGGAAAGAAGGTATCCTCCAGTAAATGCCGATACTATAGGAAAATTGTAAAAAAAGACGAAAACAAGCCAATAAGGTATCTAAGTTGGCAGGCTCTGTGTGTACACCCTCGCAATCTGATTTCATCACATCACATCTTTCGCTCTGCACCTTGTAACTCATCTCGTAAGTATTCTACGTGGCTCGACTCACCAAAAGTTCCCAAGGCGAATCAAAGCTACACACACACTTCCCAAACTACTTCGACTCTATTCTCTATGTTCTGAGTTCAAAGTGAAGGAGACAATATTTCCCAAAGTAAAAACAGGTATTTTTTCTGGGGCAGAGGTATTGAGGATATTTGGATTCGAGTGTTACTGTTTTGCTGTGAGCACAAATTTTGTTCATTTTCTCATAGTGACTTCAAAGGAAACCCAAGGAAAAGTACGGGAAGCAGAAAACGAGAAAATTGACAAGAAACGAATCTTGTAGAAAACAATATGCTACCAAAAATACACGGCGGTTTCATCCTTCCATATTAATAATCCAGACACGACAATGTCAATAACATTTGTATTTTATTTCCGGGAATTCCCGCAATACGTCAACTATACATACGCTTAAACGCGTGTCCCTGTAAAAAGAAAATATATCGAAAGCATCCTGTGTGTAGCAACACACGCACAATTCTAACTTCGACTTGTACTCACGATGAAGATATTATAGATTATAACATTATACATACAATACCCGTTCGGATCTCCAAGAGCATAAGTCAAAGCAATAGTTCGCATTTTCTAAGGTTACACACGTATTGAAGAGGTTAGGCGAAGATTTGAAAATTGATCTGCGAGCATCTTTGCCATTCCGTTTCCGTCTCATGCTCCGCACAAATGGTCTCCCATCTATTCACTTTTAATAAAGCTAAAGTGTCATTCATACGCGCCCAGAATACAAACGTCTTCTTTAGTCACACAGCATAAAACGATTCCAATGCAGAACTGAAAAACAAAGAAGTGCTTCTCGTCTCTAATTATATTGACCAGTCAGCTTTACATTTCAAAGTACTATTAGTAGACAAGTGCTCGTCATGCTATTTGTATTGCTTAAGATGGAACTGGGGGGAAATTCCTTCGGTTACACTTTACCGGCATATTGTAGATGTGAAGACGAAGAAAATCCAGTTGAGTGTAATACGACGGCAGCAGAGAACCACACAGACCATTTTCTTGACAAAAGACTACTTCCAGCTTAAAGAAAAGCCTTTTATTACAATGGGGAGGGCAGAGAGCAAGCTCTGGTCTCTTTTTCAGTTATTTGACGCAGTTTTGCGCGTAACTCGAGTGCGTCGCACACAGTACACAGGCTTATCTCGCAAATTTCCAAGTGGGAGAGCAACAGCCACTAAAATTGGCGCTGTCCTTGCATTCTTGGACATAGTGCATTCCATGCCATTACTACGGCGTTAACAAAGTGAAACAAAGAGAGAAAGCACAGTGTAGAATTGTAGAAAGGCTGCGTTAGGCACATCAAGCGAAGCCACAACGCAGCAGAACAATGCATACTGAGAGTGTAATATACGCATACATACTTATTTTACTTTATTTCATTTCCATTAAATTACTTGTAGGATGGGCCTTGCAAACAATAAACAGAAACTGGCGAAGAAGAGGAGTGAAAGCATAATAGATTATTTTGTTTTCACTTTACTACTGCATGACCTCATATTTCAATCCCTTTCAAAGTTGCTTACTTAGATAGGTTATTGTCCACTACTGGAGCTTTGTTGGCCCTTTTGTGTTCCGTCCGTCCCACTGCACACACAGTCGTCCACTGCCTATATACATAAGTATGTTCTGTGTGTATGTATGTGTACACTCAGTCACAGTTTTGTGTTTTCCAATTTCAAGAGCTTAGTTGTATGGTGGGCGCTACGCTGAGAACGACTGCTACATTATGTTGTGCAAGTTACATTACTGGCTACAGATGCACACATAATACATTGCTAGTGATAGTATGTATGTACCATTGTGTTATGTAATGCAGTGAAATGTTATGGTTTGTCGTCGTCTTATGTTTTCTCTTTACTCGGCAACTAAACTAAGGTAATGTGCCGCTTTTCTTGTCAAGATACATATCTTATTGCTGGAGACAAACAATTTCTTCTCTCAAATCTACGAACTCATCGGCCATTGTACTAAAGATACACAGAGTTGATACAGGCATGTGCGGACCTGCGAAAGGACAAAAACTCATCTGGAAAGGTAAATATAAATTCTGCTGGCAATATGTAGCACAAGTGGAGGAGGTAGACTGCACATTGCTCATGTTATTTTATCTGGGGCATTTTCTACATGAATTGAGGAAAATCCAATGATATAGGCCTACACGGGAAAATGATGTACATTTTCAATTTTGTAGTCGACTAAGAATTATGCTCTTTATTGTGAGTATTGTAGGATATTATGATAGATACTAGACAGCTTCTACTTACTGTGAGACCAGCACAATGGACCAGGGAATTTACGGAGAGAGACGGAAGAGAAAGTAGCTTGTACAAGAGTCGGCAAAAGAATACGGCCGGGAATTCTCCTCTTTCTCTTTCCAACTACAAAATCCAGTCCATGGTTTAGACAATTCAGTTCGACCATTCTTGTAACGGATGCAATTTTAACGTATAAAAACTGCGTAATAAAGTTATACATAAGTGAGTCCAGTTTGTCGTCCATCTTGTAGGAGAAATGTAGTGCTAAGCCAAAGGAGAGTCCCCATAGTCCCCAACTTTGGGAATTGTGCATCCACAATACAGTACATACATATTATATGGTTCCACATGCATTTGTACTACGTATGTACTAAGGAGTAGAAAAATGAAATGAGCTTCCGTTGTCAAATCTTGGTTTCACTTGGTCACTGATGCTTAAATGCTGCTGAACTTTCTACTTTCTTTTCATTCAAAAGACTGGGAGTAGAATGGACTAGGACAAAATTTTACTTTTATTGTATCCATGCATGTACATAGCGTTCCTTTTATAGTTTATAGCGCATTATNAGCGTTCCTTTTATAGTTTATAGCGCATTATAAATACATTTTGTCTACGAATACTCAAAGGGTTCTCTGATGTTACTTATCTAATATTCTGGGCCGACACGGACAGAGTAGACTTGACTGTCGATAAGGCAAAATGAACCAAATAGCAAATAGTTTGGAAGTTATTGTAGAATCTGAGACGATGAAATGAGATGAGATAGGCATATTTTGATTTAGCTCTCTATCATGTAATATTTGTAAGCTGGGGAAAGTGATAGTTACAGTAATCTCGTCTCTCCGCCCGCTTCCACAATGAAGACTTAATATCAAATTCTTTACTGTATTGAATTACCCGAACTGATTATATAGATTTTGATCATATTTCATTTCTTTTAATTATAAACAGAGAAAATTTTTCATGTATGCAGAAATTCAAAAGATGTTTCCCTTCTCATATTATAACGTTAATTCGTATATGTACGCAATGACTGCATATAGTACCTAATATTAGAATGGAAATCTAATTCATTGTACACTGTTTATATTAAAATTTATTAATGGAATTTAATTAAAAGTACGAGAGCAGACTAAATGAAACATACTGAAACAATTACGTCAAACTCTCTAATAGAGATTATATCTGATTATATGCATACTCTGTGCATATAATGTAAATCAAGGAAATGACAGAACAGAAAGCAATCTAGTAATTTTCAATCGAGAGTCTGCTTGATGGAAGCTGGTTAGTTAAATTTGCATGTTCATATGCTGAGTTAATTCATCCACGTGTATGTCTACGATACATGCGTATTGGTGGAATTGGAGTGTTTTATTTAAACTGTGTTAGGAATTATTGCTACGTGATAGGAAAGGCCGTGGTATTTAATTTGTAATTTTCCACTGAATTCAATATTTCCGTATCAGTGACCGAATTGACAAAAAAGGGTGGAAAACTGGGTGTGGAAACTGGCCCAAGTCCTATTCAGTATTCAGTTTATGGTTTTTAAAAGAACCCTGACTTGGTGATTATTTCATAGTCGTATAGACATACATACATAGGAGGAATACTAGCAATGTTATTTGCAGCATTTACTCTACAGTGTTCACGCATCTACTTGAGGCAATAGAGTGTGCAAATGACGTAAGGATACAAAGGTATTGCTATTTTTGTCCAATTATATTTTTTCAACACTGACATAATTTCAGTTATCGACAAAATCAACATATTGCTATTAGTACATACTAAACTAATTAATTGCACAATGAAATTTGTACTAACTATTGATTAGGGTTACAGAATATATTATTTTCCTCTGCTTTATTTATTACTATCAAACTTTTATTTTATGCAATTTGGGCTCTTAAATGACGTAAGTATGCACAGGAAATCCATAGCAGACGTAAATTAATTCTTAAATCCATCTATTAACCTTGTGAAAAGCCATCCCAAAAACATTATCGCACGCAATGTTGCCTTGCAAAGACTTGGAATCT
>JABASC010005375.1:0-10300 GCA_019776185.1 Plutomurus gul
CCTTATTTACTCAGTCTACAGCGCGAGAGTTTCAAGTTTACAGCAAAATGCTTATGAGTTCATTTCAGAAAGGCATTACTAGACACTTGTTTTGCTAAATGTCGATTGTGCAAGCAACAAGTGCAAAGCGTTTTCTTTTATTTTTAAGTTAACACATCGCATTCTAAAAATCTTTTGACATGTAATTCTTTAAAATTGAATGATCTACTCTGATGACAAGGGAAATTAAACTTAATTATCTTGAGTAGGTAGTCGCACGTTTGGACACGCTTAAATTTGACACCCATTGTGGTTCAATGAACGATGGTAGGTAGTATATAGCAGAGCACACTATTCTATATATTAGGCGGTACACGGACGGACACTGTTCTTAAAAATACACACGAAAAAATTGTATATTACATGCAGGCAGCTTGCAGAAATCTGGCTACGTGAAATAGCAGAGTCGGTAATGGTAATGGTTCTGAAGGAATTCTTTGACGGATTGACATTGTCTTGTCAAAACATGCAGATAATGTATCGCCACAGGGTGCGCGTACGTACGGGTGAATTTTGACATAAGTGTAGCAGGATAGAAAACAGTCTCAGCCAAGGGCAATACCGGGCTAGCTCTCCGTTGCTCTACTTCAACAATATCCACGTGCAAGATCATCAGGACAGGAGATAGATAATAAATAAAAGTCAATCTTTCTGTTTAGAAAACTTTCCGTTTCAGTAAAAATCAATCTGTTAAAACGTTTTGTTTCTTTGGGTAAATATTACTAACACTTGAAGCATTTAAACCACATCAACAGAATATTTGTTGGCATCTCCCATGTACGAAAATACGCATGAAATAAGTCTCTCTCAACTAAAGTCCTACAACATTGGCCAACTCAACAAAAGTTTAATAGCTATTAAAAACTCATACGTTGAGTCACATGCAGTAATGTGCACGTAAACACGTATTAAATTACACGTAATAAAATAACGCTCGATGCTTCAGGACGAATCTGTCTTTCAATGCTTGGTGTTCTCTTTCAGTTGAAGAAAAACTTTCCCGTGCGGCTCAAACTAATGAACCAAATTGGCGAAGCTCAACTTAAACTTTAGTCGATGTGAGACAAGTCGAGCGAATGAAATAAACCTTATCCCTTATTAAAGTTACTAAGAACTTCCTAGTAAAGATTCTCTTTCCACTGCTTTCGTACTAACTTAATATCTGTCCATGGTTATTAAGACGGCAACAGTAATAATAGTAATACATCTATAAATGCAATCTCATCTTCTCTGCTCTTCTGAAACAATGAGAGCAGTGGCACGCACTGGACGCACAAATATATTGCTCCAAGCAGAGTGGAACGAACTGTACTACACAATGAAATACTGAAGCCCCATCCGTTCGCTCCACTGTATTCACTTTACAGATAGTAGGAATCAATAATATATATATCTCATGGGACCTTTGTACAGAAGGAAACTTTTGGTTATATTTCAAGTCACACAATTGCTGAATGTGTAGATTGTACAAACAATGGACACATTAGGTTGTGTATTACAGAAGATGATCATTTTTCCCCGTGAGAAAAATAAGGCCTAAATCACTGAAAGAATTCGGTAACCAAAAAGTGACTACAGTGTAAAAGAATTTTTCTGAAGGTTCCTCGTGATCTTTGTGTAGTTCATCTGAAGGAGCTAAGAAAAGTTGCAGATTCCTCTGAAGTGCAACTGAAAAATGCATTGAAGGGAATCAATACTATAGTAGAGAATATGCATGAGAAAAGGCCACCGAGGGCGGTGAAATACACTTCGTGACGATCCTGATCATCACGAATCAGCCAATTTCATATATCACACTCACGAGCGACGATTGAGTGAGCACCGAGCATATTACATAGTATTGTTAGCATGAATTTCAAATGGAAATCTCTCAACAGTTTTAAGAAGCACGAATTTCATAAATAGCGAGAGACTCAATCTGAACTCAACTCACGGCTTATTTATTGGTTGGTAGCTTAGAGTAGTGATCAGGTAGTCGCTTGTGGTTATAAACTGATTTGGATATTGGAAGAAACTAAAATATATTCTAAAATGTATAACCTTTTGATTTTGGGCAAGTCTCCGTACCGGACAGTGCCCAGAGACTAGTCATTAAGCGTTCCTTACTGGTGATTGTTATTAAATAGTTTACTAGTCGAATAAAGAGAAACTTCCTGAAACCAAAAGTTTACGTTCAAATTGCGGAGTCAAATTAAGTGCGACTCCTGTCCGTGCCTTACTGTTGATGGAAAGGCTGGCGGTTGGCAATAAATTATGCATTAAGATTTGACTGCCACTCCTTCCAGAACTTCCTACCTCATTTACAACCCGTTTTATATGCTTATTATGTCGATCAGTGATCTGCTCACGGTCTCTCACTCTAACAATGCATGTGGTTACATGTACTATTCGTGCTTTTTGATTCTCATTCATATTGAACGATGGGCTTAGCTACCTGCCCAAATCAATTTTATCAGAATTTTGAATACATTCGCTGGAATTGAATTATTCAAGTAGTCTGCAGGTGTGCACAATGTGCAATGTCTTACGAGTGTGCGAATGTCCGAAAATATCAGTGGAAACTTGAGAACTTTGAGACACAGGTTATTTCATTTCAATGAATTTTTTAAAGGCTGGTTAACCTGCCTACGGAAAGTGTAATACTCTTGCACAGTGCCTGGATCTAGCTACTAAATATGTCACACACAAAGAATTGCGTTCCCTTAACCTAATAAAATATATACATACTTAATTTTAATAAGAAACAGAAAAAAGATATCGGAATATATAAATTTGCTTTATGTATGATTTTATAATTTCGAATGTGAATTTTAATGTTGGAAAATTCCTTCTACAAAGTCTACTATACAAATTATACAAGTGATTTCCTTTCACTTAAGCACGTTACATTTTAACAGCTTTGTGAAATCCGCTTTCTGCATTTTGTAAAATTTACCCATAAAGAATTATGTAGTAATGAATTTAAAATTTAATACAAGTAAAAGTGTGGCCATTCTATGTTGAAATTACATTTACAGAACTTAGAAGTTTCACCAACTTACTATTGTTAAGCTTTCCCTTCCACTTTTTAAAAACTCCCTACCCTTACAAAGTGAATTGTCAAATTTTTGTTGGGGCTTATTAAGTGTTAGAAGTCATCACTCTTGTGATGATTCTTCTCGTCTTTTATGTGATCACCGAATGTAAATGTAATTCTATTTTTTTAAATAAAGGATGATTTAAAAGCGCGACAGGTGGAAGAATGTGCTATCGTCCATGTTACAGATGCTGAGTGAAAATTAGCCTCACTGATCTTAATCTTTGATTGTGCTATTGAGTCATATGTATATTGATACCTGTCATGTTATGTTCTGTATTCTTCAATGGGTACTTGCTGTGCTGTGATTGCCTCAATGAGGGTGGTAAATTTTTTACAATAAATAAACACTTTTTTTAACTACAAAAGCTGCCAATGACAAGATTTTGTAGTAATATCTTTGTGCCAATGTTATAAAAGTGACAAGATTGCTAAAACGTTTTTTTTAAATTACTAAAATGGGTTTACGAGACAATTTTCAATTATTGGATTGATAAATAAAATAATTTTAATCTTACGAATTTTTCAATGTGGCAACTCTTTGGTTTCTCTTCACGAAAACAATTTCAGCTTATTATTTGCTTGGTGTCTGGTGCGTTCCAGTATTGTCATCTACCATCTAATGTGTGTAGGTACATATATTAAGAACCGATCCTCAATGTGCTGGCGATTCGCATTTTTAAACACATCCGAGTGTCACTTTGGCTCCAGAATTTGGACTAATCTGAATTCACAAATAATATTAGTAATATTTGTGAATTATCTTTTTTGGTTTGGTAGATAGATCCCAACCGCAAATAAAATGTAAACTGAAAACTTTGCTTGATTTCACAATGTTCAATACCCTACAGTTAATACATAAAATCAATATAATTAACATAAAAAGTAATATAGGTAGAAAAATGGCCTTTGCAACAGTCATGAGGTAGTAATATTAATTCAGTATCAGAAGCATATGTAGGATATATTCAGCAAAAGCAGGCAGCTGGAATTGCTCACTGTTTAATGTTCACTGTGCATGCATTGAATTGAGGTGGATAACACTTGTGCAAACGTGGGGAGTGTTGCCTGTTTCCATTATATATTTCAAATGTGCTCTTTACAGATCTTCAATGTCTGCAACAGCTAAATCATTTACATGTTGCCATACTGTAGAAATGTATTCAGTTTTAGCAGAATGATATATTTCTAGTATGTTAAATTGTTCTGTATTTACTTCAGTCATAACAGAGAAACTATTAGATTTAGTCAGGGTAAATTTGCAAGCAATTTGAAGAGAAAATACATGATAATTTTCAGACTTATATTTCAGAACTTTTAATACAGTTCAGAAAGCAAATGTGTAAAAAATAATTCGTACACAAACCGAACGAGAATTCAGGCCAAACCAAGTGGGAATACTAGATAACTAATTCACCTCAATAGATTGATCTATTGGAATTTATTTTAAATTTCTCCTGCAGATTTATGTAATGTACCCACTTGTTTTAATTCTATCATTTTCGAATTCTATTATTCTATGACAGATTTTAACGAATCCAAATTTTAAAATTTATATAACAATATAGTAATTAATGCATTCAATTTAATCAACGGTGCATTGATCAATCATTAATACCTTCAAATTACAATATTTGTAATCAGGTAAGTTCCACTGATGATCAGTGACTGATCTTGTGGACCATATTATGACCTATCAGTCAAATGTTCTCAATATCTTTTCACTAATAACAGAAACTGTAGGACGTCCATACTCCACTATAAAGTAAATTATTTTCTTTTGCACCAGCTAAAGGTTTTCATATTTGACATAAACTGACTAATCCGAATATACATTTTTTAAATGACATCATTTACATGTTTCTGTAAGGAACAGTCAGAATGACAAAAAAGCTCGCTAAAATTTTATCAAAGTAGTTTGATTAAACTTACCCAACAAATAGCAAGTTTCTCCGTAGTAATGGAATCGTCTGAACAGTTTTTTTTTCAAATTCCTTGAAGTTTCAAATTTTCACCAGGTGAAAGTTGGTCAAGTTGCTTTCTCTGAATTTTTTGTTTCACCCTATATTGATTTGCGTGATTTCTCTGGCCACATCTTTCGTTTTCACTGGAGAAAGTCACATATAACCCAGTTTGGGAAAATGGAGGGTGAGTTGAGCCCAGGACGTTATATGGAGCGGAATGGTTGACGGGATACATAAGTAAGTACAGATACACACATGATGTATGTATACCATAGTGTGGCACGTCTACACAAATACAAGTTTTGCAAAGTGGAAAGTGCAAAGCCAGCACATGAAGTTTATCCTAACCAAAGGATTTGCTCATGGTTACTTAGTCAGTTTACATTGCATGGGCGTAGAAAGAGAATAGGAAAGAGTACCTGCGCTTACAACTAAAAAGGAAGCTGAATATATATCCAGTAGTGCTACAAGAAACAGCTCTGCAAAATTCTTTGCACACCCTGCTCTGTCCTATAATGTAGTTAACGTTCTTCAAACGCACAGGCTGAAAATGCTCTCACAAATCGTCTCCAACAACGCAGGCTCATATTTATTTTTATTTTTTTACTATCCGCACACATTTCGACGGATTCCTTCAAATGTGCAATAAGTGTGAGACTGCACCAAATGGGGATAATGGAGGAGAAAGCTATAATAATATTTTCGTGATACGAGTGAAAATGGGTTGACTCAATTGAACTGTCTATTATAAACTATTTATAATTACACTATTTAAATTATAATATATTGTAATTCTTGTATTTACTAGTAGTAGAAGAGAGAAAGTCAAATTGAGCGGAATAAAATTAGTTGTGCACCCCACAATTCTCTGTTGTGTCATGTTTTCAGGTTTAATATCAAAAGTGCTTCATTTCCAGAATGTGAATTTGCAGTGTCTAGTGTTTCGATCTGTTCCACTCAATATCCCATTTCTGTTGTGAAAATGAATTCATTTGGTCGGAGAGATAAATGAGGAGCATTAACCGACCACGGCCACCCATCCTTTCAAATATCACACGCAAAAGTGTCGTTAATATCTTTAATGTACTTTCTCCAATCTGAAGGCGCACATATCTCCAATGGTGGTTGTGTAAATTATAAAGACTTCATTTGACTAATGTTCCGGAAAAGACAGATCGATTTTACTACACCGTTACCACATGTAACCACTCTGATTCATTTTAGTTTTGTCTGAAGAAGAGCTAATGACTTTATCTATTTACAAGTGCTTTCGAGTTGTGTTCACAAGTTATGCTCATCAGTATACATTATACATTACGTGGTTTTAATGGAAAAGTAGTGTATTTAGTTCAGATCTGGTTGCCAGTGATAAAAAAATTTGATGAAATATTTGTTAGCGATAATAATACTCTAGTGCTGGAAATTTTGTTCAATTTATTTCTCTGTATAAATTTTATATTTGAAAAGATTTTAATAAAGGTTGTGCTGAATCTTGAAGAAATTCACTTTAATGAGATTGCAGTTTGACATACAAATTTTCAGCCTATGTGAGCAAATTTTTAATCTTTCTCTATAAAAATTTGCTCACGTAGGCTGACAATTTGCATGTCTAACCAAATACTTGAGTGTAAAGGGGATATTTCAAATATTAAGATTGTATGTAGTATGATATGCAGGTATGTAAACTCAGTTTATGCTTAATCGTAAGTGTATAATTGAGCCTTAAGATAAAGTGCACCGAATTTACATTTACAAATTCATACCAGTGGAATCTTATTCGTCATCGTCACATATAAACATCAAATTACTAGTACATAGGCTTATTGTGAAGTCAGTCTAGTTAGATAATGTATTATAATTGACGCTGGAAGCATCAACTAAATATATTATTATGCATGTTCATCAATCTCATCTTTTTATTTTCACAACAATGTATACAGGGTATCATCTTTAGGGCACACTACAACTCTAATTTGCGAGAAT
The DNA here is from genome assembly GCA_019776185.1 of Plutomurus gul. Taxonomy (NCBI): domain Eukaryota; kingdom Metazoa; phylum Arthropoda; class Collembola; order Entomobryomorpha; family Tomoceridae; genus Plutomurus; species Plutomurus gul. The sequence goes on from JABASC010005375.1 coordinate 7,063, forward strand.
GTGATACTTATATTCAAAATGATCTTTCGCGTAATTAGATACTATATACTATCAAGTTTTCCATAAGAGCTTAACATTTAGCACCATAAATTGAACCTTAGTTTTCACTAGCCATTACTCGTGTAATATTTAATATGATCATCACCTATAGGCCTCTACAAGATGCCTTTGAACTAAACACTGTGGCTAAACACGTTTTACTGTATAAAACAACCCAACGAAGGAAAATCCAATGTACATAATATCATATACAAGACAATCTAGACTTTCACTATAATACAGTGACTGGTACTGGTAAGTGATAACTGTAAAGTCAGCCACCATCGGTAGTGTAATAGGGTTTTGTGAAATGAATCAAACAAGACCAGATTGTATGTAGTAGATAGATCGAGGCAACGACAGACTAACAAAGAAGTTGCTTCACGATGCAAAGAAGACTATGAAGTCGCCTTACTTCATGTTATTTTATGTTAGGAGTTAGGAGTTTCAAAGTTTAAGCCGTAGGAATTTCTATGGACTTTCGTGACTGTATTTGTGTATTGACCGGGCATGACAATCCAACAGCCTTATGGATGACTCTATCTCAATTCAACTCGAGTCAGTTGCTACGGTTCACATTCACACTCTTGTCAGGCAGTAGTGTCTTCTGTAGGCTCTGGTAAGTCGAGTGTGTCTCAAATGGATTCTGCTCTATAATCGTACAGAAAAGATGTGCTCGTCTACTTTCTTAAGTCACTCACTAGCACTTAATATCTCGCAGCCTCAGCACAGATATCACGAAAGTTCTATCTGCTTTCGTGCTACCAAGTGGGTACTATGTATAGGCTACTATGCCCTATACACTACGTGTAAATGCACGAAAGTACACAGAAGGAGATTTGGGGATGATCTCATTTCGTGAACGTTGCTGAATGGCTGTATTAGCGGTCCCTTTCTCGTGTACTAGAGCAGCCATTGTGCGGACAACATTTCGGTGCAGTTGTTATCTACAGTAACTGCTTCAGTGTAAACATGACACAGAGAAACATAACATTACATAACACAGAATTACATTTCCAGTTAAAATCTCCCTTTTCCTCTTCTTACGTAAAACTTTATAGGATGCGCTATGTTGGGTTCCCTTGTTCTGCTCGTATATTACACTTCCAGAGTACCAGAGTAAGAAGTTCTCTGGATACTGTCCAAAATACTTAACTTTGTATTGCTTGGGCAGATTCGTAATTTTTTCTGACTGCGCTTGGCTGAAGCGGCAGCTACCAGCAGCGGTGGTGACATAGACTCAACACATTGTATTGTAAATGCATAGGCACTTTGCTGTGTGGGGTGTAACTAAAATTCGCAATACGACACTAATAATACATATAAAGCATAATCTGTTTAGCATATGTCAATTCGTGAGAGAAAATCTACAAGATGCATCTTTTTCTGTCAAATATTTTAGTTTGCAAATTCACGTTCAAAGAGATATTCGTATAAGATGTGAGAAGAGTGACGAATGAAATCCTGCAGATAACAAATATTTATTCCACCCTGTAATGGAGAGCCTCGTGGAACGGCCACTTATGAATATAAATTGACAGCAGACTGGAGCCTTTCTATTCTGCATGTGTATCGTAGTAGTTGTCGTCATCATCCTTTTGATGTCGTATATATTCATGTGAACAGAATGGAATCAAATGGACTGGAAACGAATAGAGCACTTTTAGTAGAATTTATCCCATCGTTTTATTGCATTACTTCTGCCGTTAAGTCCAGTTGGTCATTTTAATATCAGTGACTGTGTGTTGTGAGTTTGCACGAATGACGACACTTAAGCTGAACTGACTCGGTTGATTCTAGATTAAATGGTCACTACTTTATGAATGCGTTACACGTATGTTTCGTGTGGGGGAAAGTCATGCATCATATGGTTCCTGTATGCTCACATTAACGTTGACAGTCGTTGTCACATTTTTATCTATTTTGATAAGGGCACGTTTGTTGACATAGACAAATGTGTACGTGCGCTTCGTGTTTCCGCATTCTATTTGACTGCTACAAAACTGTTGCCTACTTATATAAAGTTAGAAAGGTTTTGTAGTAGTACTTTATCTTCATTCGACGGCACTTCATTCATATGGAAAATGAAATTGTAAAATGGACGGAGAATAAAGAATGTGTCGTTTTGTACCTATTTGCACACACGTCCCCAGAGAAATCAATATGCATTTGGCAATTCGCTCTACGAATTTCTTTCACCACTAGGTCTTTCATTTATTACCTGCATATTCGCTATCTGCTTACTAGTGGTATACAATGGTACCGTGTACGCAAGTGTGGGAGCTGACTTTTATTGCCACAATTCGATGATGTGTGAGTAAACTCTTTAATAGCTCGTTTTCGCCTGTAAATACGAAACATTGAAATCGATCTTTGTTCGTTTAAACAACAAGACTACTTTGTTTGTTTAGCAGCACCTTTTCATTCGTTTCACAGAAATTGTTTTTTGTATTATAGTTTTAAGATTATAAATATTGTAGTAAGGTTGATTTATTCATTGATTTACTTCTAGTAGACAGTCATGGTCAATGTGGCTTAAATTTGAATTGGACTCATCCACAATTTGAAGTCACGGTTGAATTTAGTATACAATTTAATTGTAATTCGATGCACTGAGTCGCTACAACTCATGTATGTAAAAGTGGCAGTAGGTAGAGGTAGCGAGATGGAGGTGAAGGTAAGGGCTAGGAGTCGCTGGGATTCAGGAACTTCAGTTTCTCAAATCAGAGATCGAAATGATTGAATGCATATGCATCACGTAAGTTTACTTATTGATAAGACTTCCTGCAAACGGTGGAATGTGACCTTGAGTAATTTGATAAGAAATATTGGAGATTATACATATACACATATATTAATAGCAAAGGGATGGATAAATGAATAGGCATTCGGCAAGGAACTCCCCATGAATTTCCTTATCTACCGATGAATTATAAAACCTTCCCAGAATGCATTAATTGCATGATGATCTTTACTGGTCTAGGATTTACGTGTTTCTTCTATGACCACGCACACACACACACACACACACAGGCATTTAGTCGGCAGTTTTTTGCATGGCTTAGTAGATAAATATTGTAGTAATATACATACGTAGTTTATTACTTCAAAAAAGGTTGGAATTTGTTCACCGAATTTGATAAAAGCCACTCGCGATCACGAATTAAAAGTTACACCATATCTAGGGGGGGGGGGGGGG
>JABASC010005376.1:0-10300 GCA_019776185.1 Plutomurus gul
GGATTATTAACACTATGGGATTCGCTACAGGTTAGTGACACGTAAAGTGAAAACATGATTTTCAGAGTTTAGTTGTTTCACCAATTTTAACAATTTCTTTAGCTAATAAATGTCTCAAATTTAATATAAAGTTTGTTTTTCAAACAGGTGCGGGAGTAAATTTAGCTTGCGAAATCATCAAAATTTTTCGTCCGAAAACTGTCGTACAGATTGAAAAAGGACACCCTACGTTTCCCTTTGATCTGAATTACAAAAATGTTAGCAAACATTGGACACAATCTTCATTCTCATCTACGATCTGCCGTACGAATTCCGTAACAAAGTCACAGCTGTACGACTTTTTCAAACTTGACATTTCGAAACCATCTGTAGGGTTAGTATATGTAAATATTTGGTTAATAACTATATAATAACTGTGAAAGAACATAAAACCCTTAATTTTTTTTGTAGACGCAGCAAAGGAGCTATTCGACGCAAAAATTGCATTTTGTCTTATTTTTCGCACCCCATTGCTATTTATAGTCCCAATATTCAGTCAGTCATACCTCGAACGTAAGTTAAAATCACATTTCAGCAGATATTCACCTTTATTCGTCAAAAGATTTAATTTCTGTTTAATGCTTTTTCATTTTTCATTATGAAGTGTTCACCTGGAATATTTTGCGTTGGGAACAATGAATTTGGATTTGCCTTACGCAAGTATACTTGAAAATATTCGACAAAAATTGGTGGTGTTTTGCAATGTTCCCAATAATTTAATGATTACTTTGAAAACCAAATCAGATGTAGCTTTTGCATCAGCTACACGAAAATATATTCAAAGTGGAATGCTGATAAAACATTCTTGCTATGGTTTTGCCATTGTGCTTGAAGTAGACTTGGACAGAGGTCTGCTGTACGTTTTAACTCCAGTACCTTCTGAAATTCTCGAAAACCACGTAAACGCTATAATTTCTGCAGATGCAATAGAAATTCCTCCTCAACTACTAAAAATGGACTTGGGAAATGAGGATGACAAGAAACAGTAACCATAAAAAAATTTCTCAACAACCTTTATTGGTGATTAATGATGCACTTGAAAGGATGATGTGTTGGAATAATGATATTTAACTTGATATTTGTTTGTATATTATAGTAAAAATATATTTTGTAATTGTATCCTGATGTTGTCATAAATTAAAGATTAATTTTGTGGTAAAATGCATTAAAGTTTTGTCTAAATATATTTTAACATTGTAATGTTTTATTTGAAGATTGGACAGATTAGCCAGGGTTGCGGTTGTGGTAGTATTTACCCCACTGTTAAAACAACCGTTACTTATAACTTACCAGTTGTAAAAACACGGTCGCTTAGTACCACAAAAGTGGTAAAAACTATGTTATACCAATATACCCCCATAGATAGAGGGATAGAGGGTGAATAATGATTATAAAGTTTTTATCACTCTGTTAAATGCCAGTGGTAAAAACCGTTTTTACCGGTGGAATGGTAAAAACATGAAAGTTGGTAAAAATGCAACAAGGGTTGCATGAATAAGAATGAAAACAAATGACTACTTCAAAATACATATTTTTTTCATTCTGATAGGTACCGCAACGATCAGATCTATTCAGATCAGCAGTAACGTTGTCTGCGGGTGATTTTTTACATTTTTAACACAAAGTTGGTCAAAATATCTCAATTTAAATTCAATTCCTGTTTTCAAAGGGGAAATTACTATTTTAAAGTATGTATGTACATTTAAATAATCCCTACATTGTATTGCCCATGTCATGTTTAGCAATGGCTAATACAAAATGTGCCAGCCTTATTGTTCTAAAACATTTGTAAGGATAGTCCAGGAGTATTGTTTTTTGTAAAAATTGCATCGAATTTTTTTCAATTAATCATTTTGGTTTATTTTATGACGAGTTGGAATTTTTTCCCAAAAAAAACGAGATTTTTGGCTAGAAACAGTACCATGAGAGCAATATTCAGAAAATCCTACTAAAACACATCTTCCGCATTATACACGAGAATCCGATTTACTTTGATTTAGCTTCACAATCTGAATAATATTCCCGTTTATTGTTGACGCTGTTCTTGAATGGCTCCAAATGACTACCTCCATGGGGCTCATAAAAGTCAAACTTTCCAAATGTAAAACCAGCACCTTAGGGAGATGGAATAAAGTTCTCATATTTCCCATCATTGTATTTTTAAATAATCATTTTTTGGTTGACACTGTTCTTGCAAGACCCCAAAGGCTGGCGCTCGCGTGTGTCCTCCAAAAAAGTTGGCCAAGTGGAAGCAGTTAACCACCAAGGCAAACCTCTGTACCACACGTACATATATTATATTCTGTTATATGTACTATGCAACATTTTTTTTTACTTGCAGAACTTGGTCTTGACTTTCCTGCTTTTCTGACCACATCAACGGGGACTCGCAAAAAATAACAACTCTTTGCTGTAATTTGATCTTCGTAGGTGACAGACAGCCACAAAATGTAAAAAAAAGAGGTCAGACCATGAAAAGCTATTTGTTTATCTTCACTATTTTTAGTGCTTGTTTGTTTTTCCTGAGATGTGTTTTGGTTAACATCTGTACAATAACAATATTCTGTAAGAAGTGCATAGTGAATATGTTCGTAAGCTATTTAATTATCCAAAGTCCATAATCCATGCAACGCGATAAAAGCACAATAGACCGATAATCAGAGAGCGGAACAGATACATGGAATCCTCTGCTGGTGACAATTGTACATTATTTTGAATTAATTGCGAAATCCATCGAATCGTTTTTAAAAAACTTTAGGATTAAACAAATAATTTAATTTGTGGGTCAAACAGTTTAACTGTGGATGGCAAAGGCAGCTAATAAGGGCGTTGCAGGCGCTCTTAACAAAGTATTCAATTCCAGTGAAATAAAGCGTGTTGAGGTCGACCTGAGTCCAATTGAAACCTCAGGGTTAGTCTTCATGCTAGAAAATGTTCTCACGCCCGAAGAATGTACGCAATTAACGTCTTCCACTGAATTGAAAGGATACGACAAGTCTTTGATTCGATTTGGGGACGGGACAGCTCGCTACAGAGATGGATTTCGCATTATGATCGAAGACGAAAAATTTACAAAGATTCTTTTCTCTAGAATTTCAAAGTTCCTACCGAAAATTTTTAAGGAGAGAGAATTGGTTGAAATTCACAAGAGACTTCGTTTTCTACGATATAATGCTGGTGACAAATTTGGGCCCTTCAAAGATGGTCCACTTACAAAGCGGGACGGCTCAGCGAAAACACTCATTGCGTTACAAATTTATTTAAATGACGCATTTGAAGGAGGAGAAACAGTGTTTGTGTGCTATAACGGCAAAATCAGCGAAGGGGGAGGAGTTCCAATTGTGCCAAAAACTGGAATGATTCTGGTTTATGAACATGGACTTTACCACGAGGGGGCTCTTTTGAGATCTGGGGAAAAATATATTATTCGGGCAGATGTCATGTACACAAATTCAGACAGCGGAAAAACGTGCTCACTGATTTAATAATAATCGCCAGTTTCCATGAATAATTTGCACTTTCATATATAATTATTGTTAATGATGTTATGATTTTTGCTATATCTGTGAAAATTGCATAGAATTTTATTGATTTTGGGGTACAGTGATAAATGTTGCCGCATCTCATTGGAACTCACTACATGCTTTGGCGCGAATTATATGTATTTATCAAGATGACAGACAGACGACACGAGTACATGAGAGAGTGGAGCGAGAATTCACTTGACCAAAAATTTGAAAGTGATTGCTACATTTGGCATTCGTAATTGCAATAAAACGTGGACTGCAAACGCCACATACAATTAGTGATTCCTAATTTTGCTAGTAAACATGATATTTTAAGAACCTATTTAACACAGATTTGCCATTAATAATAAGATTGTAAATATAATTATAATTTTTTAATATTTCATTCGTTTGTCATTCATTATAAAGTTGAAGTCACAAATAATACAAACTAATTTGCATTTTTTATTCCGATCAGAATCGAGGGTATACAATCATCCCAAATCCCATAACATCGGTCATCGAAAATGAGTGCCAATTTGGAAAAATCTGTTGAGTGCTCTATGTGTTGGAAAAAGTTAGAGTGCACTTCTACAGCAAATTCAAATTTCAATTATCTAAAGACGAACTTTAACAAATGCAAGTTGCATTTGGAAACTATAATTCAGATGCACAGTGAATCCTGTGTTGACGATGGACCATCAACTTCTTTTCGAAACAACTATGTTTCACTGTGTTCAAATTGTTTTGAAGAATCGGCAAAACTAGTTTCAATGCACGATATCGTAGAAGAAAATCGAAAGCAATTGCGGAAAATTGTAGCGTCATTTGCTACAAAAATATTACGAGATCGAAAAGATAATTTTCAGAAAGCTCTAGGGATTGGGAAGGAACGAGTGACACAAAATGATCGAGAAGCAGCAGGAGCACATGAAGGTGAAGATTTACGTTCCGATGGAGTCAAGCAAGAGTCTGAATCCCCAATTCTCACAATTGACATTGAAGATTTGAAACAAAACCCATTCCTTAATCATGTGGATCACACCTCGACCCAATTAGATCGCAATCCAGGTTCTAAAATTTGTAAAACCTTTAGCGGTAAGTATTCTATTGTAATTTTTTAGCTGAAAATGCGTTATATTTGACTGAAAATTGGTGTCTAGACTAATTAGAGCATTCTGAAGAATATGCAAAAATTATTTCATATTCGTGATCAGCATGCTCTAATTAGACTAGCTAAAAAATTTCAGTCAAATTGGTATACTTCCACTATCACATTCCTTGGTGGGATTTCTCCAGTTGGAATGCCTTCCTCGCCTCACGTTCCGATCCGCTAAGAACAAAAATAAAAAATATTTGAAAGCTTGCCAGAAATGGAAGCTTTAATGATTGAGGAAGTGGCCGTAAAATCCTTGTGATAATTTTGAAACTCTTCAAATACTTATAATATTGTTATCCATAGAAAGAAAAAATTATGAAAAATTATATTTTTCCTTTCATAGTCAAAGTTAACATTGTTCATTGTACCTACATATATACTATTATGAATGAATGCCTCATAACATACCGCGAAACCTCGATACCGTAATTTCTCCCAATTTTTACAAACTATTGTCCCTCGGCCTCGGTCAGGGTTGTGTTTGTGTAAAGACCACTCTTTGAATCCATGTGACTCACTATTGTTGAGGTCTATGCAACTATGTGGTAATTTTGTTGAAATAGTTTTTTACATGTTATTGCTCACCAATAATTTGTGGCATGTAGATCCAGCTTGATGTAAAAACAACGAAAAAAAACAAATAAAATATAGATGAGCCTGACGTTCACACGTCGTACCTTTGCGTTCCTATTAGCGAACCTTTCCTAAACCCTTACTAAATGCATTGTTCATCTGCTTCTATTGTCCGTACATAAAATGTATTATACTGTGAACTGATTTGATTTTCAGCCGCCGCTTTCAATTCTGCGTCAACATCATCAGCTGCCCGAGCAAATATTTCTGACAGCGGCCTTGGCAATGTGAATGCTAGATCACATATTTTACCCCAAGGAAGTAAACGTACACGGCTCACTGAAGCAGATCTCAACTTGTAAGATTAAAAATCCCAAAGCTATTCGTGCATTGTACAGAGTGGTCATTCATTAATTTGGAAAACAATGGGGAAGATAACCCCTGTATTTTGGGTATCCTTTATTGATTGGTAACTAACCTAACGTAAGAAATACAGATTAGGGGACGAAAAAATTGTCGTTTGTGTTTTTTGTTTTCAATTCGTGTTTCGAATAGATAATACTATTGCTTCAACAATGGAGGGGGCAGTCTTGGTGGTGGTAAAGGTGGGCAGGCGAAGTGCGCCGTGTAAATTTATCCTGAATTATGCTATGAAATGTCATTTCTAGTATTAGACAATATAGTTTTTTGTGGGTTCCTTTAGTTACATTCAATAAAACATTTGGGATATCTTCCCCATTGTTACCCAAATTAGTGACCACTCTATATATTAGACTTAAATACCAATTATTTTGTTTTATGTGTAACTCAAATTAAGAACTTGTTTTGTAGGGTCAGCCAAAGTGAAGAGGATTTTCATTGCATATATTGTGACTTTGTGTCCCAGTCACATGATTTACTAATGGATCATTATATTTCACACACTTTCCCCTGTCGGGTGTGTCGCATGACTTTTCGTACAAATCAAGAACTCGTGGAGCACAAGAGAAAAAATCGAAGTTGCTACCAATGCAGTCAATGCTCAGCTAGCTTTCATTCACAAAGGATGCTGGATTCTCATATAGAAAATGAACATGGAGTGGATGTACAATATGAGATTTCCCCTTTAATTGGCCTGGATACGCGAAGATGGAAGTATTTCTGTAACGTGTGTACTCTTCGGTTCAAAAAACTGAAGCGTTTTAAGATACACCGTTTCACTGTACACGGAGAGCAGAACGAGTTTGCATCAAAAGAACAATGCGTTCTTTGTGGAAAATATATGAAGAACCTTGAAGAACATATGATACGGCAGCACACCGTAGGTGGGCAACATGCATGCCCTGTCTGTGGTAAAAGGTATTTTACTGCAAATGAACTGAAATTACATCAAACACAAGAAGCGCACTATTACAAGGTTGTAACTGAGCCAATATAGAATCCAATAATTAGAAAACATTACTTTCTGGAATCGTCAGTGGGAACGTATTTGAATTGAATGAAACATTTTTAAATGACAGAGTACTGAGAGGAGCTGGTTGGATAATTAAATAGTTTAGTTATTAGTTTACCTTATGAGCGCAAAATACTTAAGTAACACATGTATTTGTATATGCACATTTCTTTGTATTTGTATGAATGGGACAAAGAAATCGGCATCATATTCGAATTAAGTGTCAGAGTTAAAAGAGGCACTTGTGTGCTGAGTTCAATTCTATAATTGATTGCCCTGGTTATTCACTCATTGTATTTTTATTAACACGACAATATAATAAAGCTGTTAAGAATTTTTGTTGAATTTATTGGAAAAATATGTATTTTCAATGTTCACATTCCTTCCATTTTATTCTTATTGTACATTGGTAAAAAATAAGACAGTAACGGCATATTATTGAAGTAATGAAGTAAGAATTATTTATAATTAAAATTCAATCAAATCGTGTTTAGAGGGTATAGGGGTGCTGTGCACCAATTGTAGTAATTATCACGGAAGGATAGGTATGGAAAAACAATCGTCTCGAATGAGAGACGATTATGTTGTTGGTGCTTCAACATTGATAATCTTTTCAATAGCAAGGTCAAGAATAGTTTTACAAGAATTATTTTTGGTGTGTTTTTTGAGTTGTGAGTTGATGGAGAACCTCTCCTTACACTTTAAACACTGAAAACGTTTATCTTCAATATTGTGTGACCTCGTGTGAATCCTAAGGTTGGGTGTCGTCAAAAACGTTTTATCACATATTGTACTCTGCAAGTTTTTCTCGCCCTTGTGAGACAGTTGATGCCGTCGCCTCCCTTTTTCATTAGAAAAGCGCGTCCCACAAAAAGAACAGAGACATGGCAATTTCTTATCGTGCGATTTGACGTGACTTTTCAGCTCGGGTAGTAAAATAAAACTCTTGTCACAGTGCGGACACAAAAGATTTTTCTCTCTGTAGTGGCGCTTAAGGTGGGCTGTCAGACAAATTTGAGATTTCAGTCGTCGATCACAAATGTTACATTGAAAGGCGGGGTCGTAGCCCTTCTCATGAACACTCCGAATGTGCTCGTTCACTTGAGATTTCGTCTGAAAAACAAAAATAATTGTGTAAAAAATTAAAAAAATTTACAACAGAAATTCTTGCTAAAAAATTACTAGATAAGTTTTTCCACATTTATGGCAAATGTACGGTCGCTCTCCATTGTGAATGTGCATATGCCTCGTGAGAACTTCCTTTCGGTGGAACTTCTTATTACAAAGTTGACATTCAAAGGGCAGACTGTCCCCGTGTAGAAGTTTGTGAACCATAAGATTTTGCTTTTCTGCAAAACACTTTCCGCAATGGTCGCACTGATACGGTTTCAGCCCAGTGTGTACCGCATCTAAATGTCTCCTAAGTTGGGCTTCGGTTTTAAATCGTTTCCCGCACTCGTCGCATCCAAACAATCGCTCTTGGCTGTGTGACAGGTAAATGTGACGCTCCAACGATGTGTGTTGTCGAAAACTTTTATCACATGAGGGACACTGGTGAGGATGAATTTTTGTTAGAGTCCCTTCTCCGATGTTACGCCCTTTTTCGCTGTGAGCTGATTTCATGTGATAATTGCGCTGAGATTTGCTTGGGTACCTCTTGTCACATTTGGAACACGTAAAAGGCTTTTCTCCCGTATGTGTGCGCGTGTGAATTGTCAGGAGGTCGAGTCGATGAAATTTTTTGTGACACATTGCACACTCGAATGGCAGTTCCTTCAAATGCTTTTTCTCGTGCAGTTTTAAGCTTGCAAAAATCATAAAAGATCGCTCACATTCACGACATTTGTATTCCTTTTGTTCGTTGTGTTTGACTGAGTGCGCATCCAGTATGTCCTGGGTTTTAAATCTTTGTTCGCACTTGTCACAGCCATACAACAGCCGTTTACACACCTTCAAGTGATTCTCCAACGATGGCTTGTGTCTGAATTCCTTTTTACAATCGGGACACTTGAAATTCCCGTAGTGTGACCGACGATGGGCAACTGCTAAGCTTCGACGAGGGAAACTTAAGGTGCAGAATCTGCATTTGAAGATTTTATCACTAGACTCTCTGAAGAATAGTAAAAAAAAAACAGTAGTAGATACAGTGTACGAAATTGATGAGATTATTGGATTGTTTCAAATAAGAGAATAAAAACAATTTACATAATGAAATCCTGATCGGATTCATTTAGATTCTGATCGCGGGCACCAATTAGGTCTACGGCATTATTTTCAAAATCGGCCTTTTTTGGGACTAACGAAGACTTCCATCGGGGCCTTAAAGAGGATAATGTGGTAGATTTATTTGGTCCTACAATTCCTACAAGCTGTTTTGCGGTTAGTCCTAAAACAAATCATTGTCCAATGCAATCAGAGATTACTTAAAAATAATGTGGAAATGTGGTGAAGAATAGAGTAGTTATACCTCATCTTCATCAAATAAATAAAGATGTGTTACTTTTTATATATACATTTATAAGAATATAAAAATCAAAATGCATTACACTCACTCTTAAGAGTAACTTTTATTTCTCGACATTGAACATCTTTGCGTGTAGTACTGATAGAATCTGAAAACATTTTCAAATAATTAATAAAATACTTTGTCATTCATTGACCACATTTGACATTTCACGGCACCCTACACAATTTGTAATTTCCAATTGCGAACAAAAATCATTTATAACATCAATTATTTTGAGAAAACTGTATGAAATACCTGTGGTTTTCACCAAAGGCTCAATTTTCACAATTTCACATTGAATTTCATTTGCTTCATTTTCATCTGGACTCCAAGTGGGACTTTGTGGTGGAATCTCGACTTCATGGGAAACATCAATTGAATCTTTTGTGTCGGAATAGCAGAGGTTGATGCTTTCTAAATTGAATGCTTCCGAAATTTCTACTGACTCTTCCTTGACTAATGTTGTAATATCAATATTAGGCAATTTGCTTCTGAAATGCAATATTTCTTCACAAAAGGCATCTACCATTTCATTTAACTCTCTATGCATATCTTCGACTGCAGTGTGTACTCTGAATAACTCAGTTGATCTTGTATGACAATCAGAACACATCATTGGCATACTGTCTTCTTCATATCCAACATTAAAATTGTTCCAGAATGTAATTCTATTTTGTAAGTAGTTTTTGCACGTTGTCAATATTTTCGTTGAACTGTGGAATACAGATGCGACGTCAACTGTTTCCCAACAGATGCAACACGAATTGTTTTCCATCGCGTCAGAGCAAAAATATGGATCAGTGGGTCAAAAACTGTAAATAAAGAAAATAAATATTTATACATGCAAATTTCAGCCTACGTGAGCAAATTTTGGACTACAAGACCTAAGTACATACGATATTTTTAATCGTTCACTATAAAAAATTTGCTCACGTAGGCCGAAAATTTGAATGTATAACCAATACTGTAAACAATCAGTTTGTTTACATTTTGGATGTGCAAATAAACACGTGCAAAGTGTAAACAATCAGTTTGTTTACATTTTGGATGTGCAAATAAACACGTGCAAAGTGTAAACAATCAGT
>JABASC010005377.1:0-10299 GCA_019776185.1 Plutomurus gul
TCCTCGGGCCACTCTTTTTCTCGCGACTTCACAATGAACCATAGGAGCCTGTGTTTGTACAATGTTTTATTGTATTTTGTTGTGTCCTTTGTGCCTGTATCGCCCGGGATGACCTCAAGGTATTTTCTCACTAGCCAATTCAATAGCCTAATAGACAATACTAATCCGGGGTGATAAAACAACCAAAGCAAAGCAGTCACATAAGAAATGTCAAGTCACGTAGATCTTTAAGTGTACAATGTGCCCACACAGTTTCCCCAAACTTCGGTGTATCTACAAATCTTTCATTGCCCTCATATGAACGTTGTTATCGTCAGAAAATCTCATCAATTCAAGTGCACCCTTATTTCCATCTACGCTACTACACATTGTACATATTCAGTTACACAGTTCAGTATGCTTGTCCACGTATTTTCATGTGCTGACCGTTGCATTTTCATTTTCTCTCTTCGAGTCTCTGTTTGAGCACTCCACTCATTCCAAAAATCCCCATGACAATTTCTACGTGCACTGTGTCCCACGACATGCATCAGCACCTACCAACGTGGGCATTCCTAAATTGCATAAGCTAAACAATAAGAATTTTCCAAACTTTTTTCTGGCCTTCTTTGTTGATGTTAATGGTCATTAATACGTAAAAACTCATTCATTGTCGTGGACATTAATTATTAAGGGGATGGTAAGAAAGCGTTGACAACTTTCGTTTGCCGTCCACGCTCTTACACATAATGGGGTGCAGTGGAACGTGACTTTCGATTGTCTGTCTGACTTACTTCTGTTTCATTTATTCACTCAAGACTCATTGTACTCTTCCTACATGCTACACTGTGTTACTAATAGTCACAGCACTGTATTATTTAGATTCCCCTGATGGGGAGACCTAAAACAACTAGAGCGTCCACTTATTGTATCCACAATAAATGAACAAGTTTAGTCACTGTAATGCAAAACGGCTTTATCATATATATATGTATATATAGATATATAAGACCCCAAGTAATAGACTATGCTGCTAAAACTATTTCAGATCTCGTTTTTCATTTTACAGAAAGCGCATTACAGAGAATTTACGACCGCATTGTATGTAATGTAATTTTATAGTTATTCACAATCTGGTGAGGGAGGATGAACATTAAATGAAAAAAAATGTGTAGAAAATATCGAATGAGGAATATTCGTACACTTAAATATAGTGTCCACTATTTTACGATTATCAATTACTCACTTAAAGTGTACTAATTATAGTGATATGTCTGCATACAATTGCCTTTTTTAAACCTAATAATAGCTTTCGAAGAAACATTTCATTTATTATGTTTTTCAAGTAGCCAAGTCTTATAAGCTGCTACACTGTGAATCAAATTTGTACAGCATCAGCAGACCGAGAGATTCCTGGAAATTCTTTTTGTCTGTTGGAGTAGAGGGACGATTCAATTCACCTAAATTCCCATTCCAAAGCTGCAGAAGCACTAGGCAAAAGAAAAGGGTTACATTTATACTGATGCTTATGCATAATACCTTACATGTATTTATATAGTAGCATAGCATCACCCATTATTTATGCTGTATAACAGGGGTTACACACTCGCCTGTCCCATCCGTGTATAATTCTCATTATCAATGCACTAATTGCACCATTTTTTGTACTACCCGTTTCCAAGCGTAACGCAAGATCTGACAACGAAAAAAATACTCATCATAAAAAATGTCAGTCATCAAATATACAACACACTATCCTGTCCAATTTAGCCAGCATCTTCAAATTAATAAGTTATCACTGGAAAGAACAATTCTTCATCATTATTGACTCCTGTAAAAATGAGTAGAGAATTTAAGACGTTTGCACAATTTGATTTGTAGGGGCTTTATGTGTTGAATGCTGACAAATAAAATGCTAGGTTTAGTATAATGGGAAAAAGTATATTGATCGACATGGTTTTCTATTTAGTACACGGCCCTGTGGTAGTAAATGTAGGATTAACTCGCTGAATTCAGAATAAATAGATTGATTTGCAGTTGGACTGGCATAATGAGAGCAATGGCCTAGATTTCTTGGAACAAGTGAAACTAGAGATTTAGCACGTTCTTCACTGCTCACTATTCGCTCTACTTTTCTATCCTATATTGGTACTGGTCCGATTCCGTGCTCACTGCAATGCTTTAGGAGGCTGTCTAGACTGCGACTGAATTGAAGGTGTCTGTTCTTGTCTTGCACGCTAATCCAACGCAACTGTGAGCAAGAAATGTCCATCTCGTTCGCTCCATGTACTCACCGTCACAATGAAATTCACCTTTGTGGAGCCAGACAGTCAGAGAAAAGTGACATTGACAATAAGGTCAGGTCGAACTATATTTTAGTAAACAGGCTGGGTAAGGAAGTCAAATGGATTGGAAAGTGTTATTTATATGTGACGTAGCGTGAAAGCCTTTTCCTATAAATATGTGAGACACGGTGTGAGGGTAGTGAGATGGACAGAGAGTCAGGTGGATGCAGAATCGGTGGTAGCAGTTACAGCACGTCACAGCAGTGGAGCACTGCAAGATTTCTTGTATTTTGTGATATGTCTGTTATATTGTTGATGGTTGACTTTGGGAATGTCGGAATCGATCAGTGACTTGTACAGAGTAACAGTGTGCTAGCTGGGGCATTATTTCCATGTGCCTGCACTCCCTGCTTGATATTCTGAGGGATGTGAGATAGTCTGCCGTATGAATTAATAAAGTGAAAACGTGACTTAACTGTCACATGCGGATCATTCCACTTATTCTATTCTCCTGAATGTATTCCATCCTCTGTACTCACTCACTCAGCTCAAGTCAACCCGCTTTTCCTTGGAGAAACCAAATTCGCTTTACCCAACTCTTCACTTTACTTTCTCCCAATGTGTATAAACTGCTGTGGCCAAATGTCTCCACTCCACTAGCCTCTCCTTCTCCCTGTCCACTCACTTATTTTATGTCAAATCCGCAAAGTACTCACAAGAACCGTAGCTCAAACGTCTACTGTCTACCATTTCTCAACATTGTTGTACGTAAAAATTTATTACACTTTTGTCTCAACCTGTCATTCATTCACTACTCTTCGGCTGAGAAAAATAAGATTGACAAACATTTTCAAAATCTTTCTGCTAAAATAAAAAATTGTTTTAGATATACTTTTTGTATTTGTAATTATCCGTCTACACTTTCTAAAAACTACAATCTACAGTATATGTCGGGTTTAAATAGAAATTCATTATAAAAAATTAAATTAAAAGAAAAGAATTGGACAATGCTTGTAAATTGAGTAGTTGGTATAATCCACATGATGACAGCAACATTATTTATAGTGTACTCGTAGCTTAAATAACCCTGGTCTCCAATGAGTGAATCGACTGTTCGCCATTTCCAACAGTGTGTATACATGTGCGTGCAGATGCATACGCACACACACAGATAAATGCGTGGTGGTCTTAAGAGACAGTTCAGTTCATAAGTTTCCCCTCTCGTTTTACCTCGTTTTTCTGTTTTTGAGTTGATGAGCTGATGAGCATTCTCTGGGGAGTCGAGATGAACCAAGTGAATTACTATTGTCTAGCCAATACTCCGATTTCGGACACAACAAAGCAGGACAGTGTTCACATCTCACATGGCAACATGGTCGTATCACAATAATACACGTATCGTTATGTTGCAAGTGCACACGGTAGAAATGAAAAGAATGTCATATTCGTGGAGGCAACGCAGTGCAACGAAAGGCTATCATCATCACAGTCCTCACATGGAATTCTAAATGAGTTCTCGGAAATTAAATAACTTGACTCCCTTCTACTTTACAAATCCTAATAGGACACATAGTGAATAATAATGAAAAAGTATAATGAAAAATGTCGAAGCATTAGGTCAAAAGTTGCATTCGCAGAATTTCTTTAGTAGCATTTATTGTCTTGTGGCTAAATTATTAATAAATATTTTGGCTCACGCTTTCAGGTTATATTTTATTGAATGTCTTGTAAGTATCAGATCCACTGTAACAAAGATTAAGCAGTTAATAAGCATACCTTGTGCTAAAGGAATAACGTTTCTCCGTTGTGGGGCTTGCTACATGTTGTTAGATGTGTAAAAGTGGAAATATTTTGTGGTTGGGAGGACCTTTGTAAATGCAGAAGAAAGCAGACAGACGGGGAGTTCTTTTTGTGGTGGATGTGGTGGATGATAGTTTGGTGCCGATAAAAGTATCAAATCTCATCACCCTCACTTATTATGCTCTTGTATTTTTATTATCGGTCTGTCCATTGGTATTCATAGTCAAAGTGAACTTGAAGCTCTATGGCGGCTAATGTAAGGGAAAGCACAAAGGAGGAAGTGTGTACGTATGTAGATACAGCAGCAAAGGAATCGAAAGACTTCAGGTTTGATAACTTTCTCCCACACAATGCAATAGGGAAAAGTCAAGTTGTATCTCACTACTTATCTGCGTGTGGCGCATCTCGTAGAAAGGATGAAAGAGTAAACTGCTCAATGCTACAATGCATGGAGACAGAGAGAGAGAGACGTACGTGTGCGTGTCTGTGTAGCACATATATCATATTCATCGATATTGAAAATTCAGTGAATTCTACGCTGCCGTGGAATAGTGGACTGTGAGACGCGATTGTAGTAGAGAGATGGGGACGTGGAGCAGACTCTCCCGCTGTCTGTCTGTCTCTCTCTCTCTCTCTCTCTCTCTCTCTTTCGCTTCCACATGTATTTGCCCATGCGATTTTCTCTTGCCCCCTGTTTTCTTTTTTATAACAAAGAACAAAGCTATCGTATCGTCAAGTTAAATCAGTCACAATCCGAATGTGACTGATACTCGAGTGAGCTCAAAGAAGTTTACATTACAATGGACTGCGTTGCGATAAAGGGTAAAATGCAAAGCTTTATATTTAGAAGGGAAATAAATCTCTATAAGATTTATCATTTCAATAATATTTGCTCATACTTCTTCTTTCCATGGCAAAGTCCGTCGTGGATGCACAGAAGAGGAATGTGTCAACGCTTTTCTGGGACTGTTTTATCTCTTTGGTGCTTGTAAAGGTTTTCTGCCGTAGCCAAATGCACTGCCGAATATTTGATGATTAATTGTTGCGGTTTTCTGTTTGCAGAGCCTTTACGGTGCGTGTGTTCGACTTGTCAGCAAGTGTGTCAGTCAGCGTGGTCTCTGATTCAGCACGTTCAACATAGTCATGGTCTAAAAATCTACGCTGACCCCAGTCCGTCTCTTTTGAATTCGCTGGGACTGCCATCATCACTTCTCGGTTCAACTGGCTTAGGAGTGGGAAGACGCTCGACAAGTCCGTCCCCTACATTAAGCTCCGCCCACACCAGTATAAGCGCATCGAGCGGACTCAATTTAAATTTGCCCACGCCCAGCACCAATGCAAGTTCCTCAGCAACCAGCTCCAGTGGAACCATGATGCAGGTGGAGCGAGATATTCCTGAGCGGGAATCGCGTGTTCGAGAGCGGGAGCGCGAGAAAGAGCGCGGAGATCGGGAGCGCTCATCGTCAACGTCATCTCTGCTCAGCTCGCAATTGACAGTTCCTACTAGCAGTGCCACCTCCATCATAAACACGAATACAGTGAACAGTGTGAATAATAGCGGGGCCCTTTTGGGAGGAGCCAGTGTTGGAGGTGGATCTCGAGTTGGTTTGGGAGTGCCCTCGTTGTCGGATGGTCCAAGTCCTTTTGGACTTTTGCGGTTTCCGTTTCCGCAGCCGTTTGGGCTGCCGAGGAGCACGTCTAGTCATGACTTTCGTGCAGTCGAACAATTAGTCAACCCCAGGTTAGACTTGCAGGCTATGGCCAGCAATTCTTGTTGTTCTTCCATCTCTACCACTACTTCTCTACCCTCTTGCTCTTCTTCCTCTTCTGTTCTCATTGCTCCAAACGGAGTGCTTCTTGATCATCCTCCTGATCTGTCCAATCATTTACATCATCCGGGAATTTTTCTACACAGTGATTTCCGACCGTCAGCCCTGAGCATCCCAAATCTACCGTTTGATCCTCGCGCAACTCTCGACTTGGCTGCTGCCGCCGCGGCCGCCGCTGCTGCTGCCACAAATCGACACTCCAATGCAGCTGCTGCTGCTGCTGCTATGACTGAGCCACTTGAACTTCTACTCACAAAGACTAAGACAACTTGCCGGCGGATCCAGCATATCTCCTTCGCCTGTGTCACCTGGATTTTCCTCATCCAACAGGAAAAATGTTATGACGCCGCCTTCTCCCTTATCGCCAGAAGACGGTAAAAAATTAAATCTATATTCATATTATTAGTAGCCTTAGCTGGGAGAGTTGGTGCAAATATTGCTCTCATTGCCAGTAGACTATGTATGCATCTGCATTGCATAGGCTGATCAGTGGATTCCATGAAGGATTTACATCACCCGACATTACAGACCAGCAAAAGTTTAGTTGCAACTAATGTACGTATTTATATATGTACGTACCTACATGTGCACACAGCGTGTATTCATACACAATACTTACATAGTTAATAATAGTTACCTCTTCTCTGTGTACATGTTCAAATGCATATTCTACTCAAATCTTAAATATTCAGTTTTTGTTACAGTAATTTAATTATTGTGTTTATTGCTTTTATCAATTTTATTCAAATTTAAATTAAGTAATTTAGTGATCATTTTATGCGGGTTTAATATTGCACCTTGATGCGAATGAAAAATCTTTTTAGTTTGGTGCAGTATATTTTATTAATTTTGAGTAGATGAGATCATCTGTATATCATATATTTAGTTACTGGTTCTGCATGCAATGTGAACTACAGCAATGGTAGTTGTGTTTTGTATAGATAGTACGAACAGTAGGTATGAAATTTAATGCCGTTTTTAACAATTTCCAAAGTTTGATTTCCTTATTTGATTTGTTTTTCGTTTCTTTATTTGTTAGGGAAGGGAAAAAGTTGCGACGTGTGTGGAAAGCGTTTCCGGTTTGAGAGTACACTTGCCGCACACAGACGAACACACGGGAATGACCCGCCGCACAAATGTCCTCAGTGCTCGCAAGCATTTACATCAGGAGGACGACTCCGAAGACATCTTCTGTCACAGCACGGAGCCTCTGGTGACGTTGAGGAGTCAATTGGATTAAACGTAGGTGTGAGCAGCGCTCCTGAACAAAGTCCGAGGCCCGACTGCTCTAGTCCTGTAGCAAGCACACCCACGCCACCCACAAGTGGCATTTGCTCAGGTGGCTCCGCAGGGGCAACCACAGTCTCTGGACCGAATTCATCAAGCTCATCCAGTCATCACGATATTCTCTTTGACTCGAGTAACAAATTGGAGACGGAGAGTCTGAATGCCATCGGAAGTGACTCAAAGCACTCAGAGTCGAAAAACATGTCTCGTGACGAAGAGAGTTCTATTGGAGAGCTGAATCTAAAGCTGCCCGTGCCAGGAACAGAGTCAAAAAGTTCATCTCCAACCAAGGAATTGGTTGTCTCCAATGCGGTTGACAATGACGAGGACAATGAGCGCGTGCATGAAAATGAGGAGGGAAAGTGTGAGAGACAAACTCCACGCTCCACGTCCACCCCGCATGAAAATGACAATGACAACAATAACGCTGGTTCTGAAGATGGGCGTGACCATTTGACCAATGGACAGACCACTGCGGAAAAAGAGAACCAAGACAGCAAGTCAGATGACGATGATGAATCTTCTCTGGATGACGATAATTACGATGACTACATGGACTCGGACGGGGAATTGGACTCTTCGGAGCCGGAGGCGAAAAGAAGACGTGAGGGGATGGAGAACGAAGTGGAACCAGAGGACTTGACAAGACCCAAAGACAAAATTACAGCTTCCGCCAAAGAATTAATGAACAATCCGAATTCCTTAGTCGGGGAGTTGATCGACAGATTTGGATTAAACAATATTGCTCAGTACAGTGAAGCATACCGTCAGGCTTTAAAGGAGTCTCAGTTGTACTCGAAACTGATGAAAGGAGGTAGTGGTGCTACTGTGGGAAATGGGCCCAGATCGGCCTCCTCCCCGGTATCCCTAGCCCCACCCTTTGACCTGCTCCACCCAGGAGGTCCTCCCCCACCCCCATTGTTCCCCTTCGACCCCAACAGCATGGACAAGCGTCTGAAGATGGAACAGCCAGAAGCACTGTATGCTTCCGGGCTGTGGCTGCCTCGAGACCCTTTGAACTTTCTCAATTCGTCAAACATGGAAAATGCCCGTGAACATCACCACCACCACCACCACTCGTCTCGCAGTGAGAAGAACAGCTACAAAATATCGAACTCGACCCGCGATTCAAGTGTGGGCAGCAATGGAACGAACATCAGTGGCACGCTTGGTCCAGTCAAAAAGGAAAGTCGGAGAAATGATACGTGCGAGTATTGCGGAAAAGTTTTCAAGAATTGCAGCAATCTTACCGTTCACCGACGCTCTCACACTGGAGAGAAACCGTATAAATGTGAACTTTGCAGCTACGCTTGTGCACAGGTAACCACTCTATTTATCTGCCACTTTTGTACGTGTTGTCTGTGCAATAGAAAGTAGATTTAAATTAATATAGGTAGTCAATTGGGTGACATACACGCAGTATTTTTTAATGTTTTTTTGTATGCTCAGATTTTAAGCATTTTTTCGTTTAATTTCTCACACACAGAGCTCAAAATTGACCCGTCACATGAAAACGCACGGACGTTTGGGGAAAGATGTATACCGATGTCGCTTTTGCGACATGCCATTCTCCGTTCCCTCGACTCTGGAGAAACATATGCGCAAATGCGTTGTGAATCAAAATAATTTGGCAGCAGCTGCGGTGGCTGCCTCAGTGAAATTGGAATTGGGTTCCCAGAATTTTTGCGATCAAACCGATGAGTCGAATTCGAAAGACGCCACCTGACTGTTGCCTTGGGGGATTGGGAATTCTATCCCCCCGCCGCCCTCATTGACTCAAGCCCACTTCCCCTCATTGCAAAGTCCATCATCCACCGCCGGGCTCTTCTAGCAATTACAGAACAACTTCACTCGGAAGTACACTTTCCGTCTACGCAGAAATCAATGTAGGCGCAGCGTTAATCTGCACGACAAAACATTAAAAAAAAAGTATACACTTTAGGCACACAGGTACACATGGTAAAGTTGTAACAATTCAAAATGTCCTTCCATTTTCAAAACAAACAAAAATATTTGGCCGACACCTACTGGCATACAAATTAATAAATTAAATACTAATATAAGGAATAATTGGATAAGCTCCCGCTACGACAGCAGCGACAAACAATGCGCTTTCTTCTCGTTAGTCTTGGAAAGCGTTGTCATTTTCTCCCTAAAATTCTATTGTATCATTAGAACAGGTCTTAGACATATCGTAATTTTTTTATTAGCCTTCACTGGGGAAGCACAAAAAGTCAACTACAATATCAATGTTCTCATTGTCAGCTATAGGTAAATAGTCAAAAGTTTGCAATTGTTTCTTCTCTTTTCGTTGATTTTATTTCGTGTTCGTAGAAAGTAGATCCATAGACTCGATAACATTAAATGGTGGTGGTAGTGTTAATTTACGAAATTTGTAATACTGTGAGACCATTTATGGCCAACGTGAGACTTGAGTCAAAGTGGACTCTGTAGTAGCTACGATTTCAGTGGCAGTGAACGAGCACACGATTATTTCAGCACAGAGGAATACACAGAACAGAACATACTTTATAGACTTTACCCTACTACCAAAAGTGAATCGAGACAGAGAGATGGTACTACGATTCAATAAATTAATAATGTATATAAAAATTGTAGCCCTTCGTGTAGAAGTTAAACTTTGTGTATATAAGGAACAGTGTACGCTTTATGGTTCTGGTTACTATTCGTTATAATTCTCCAAAAGCTTATTATTAACGTACGTACGTACTACGTATACTACATGTCTACACTTTAGATAAAATAGTGCGTACGACGAACACAAAATTGTAGTATCAATGGGACTGTAATTTAAGAACGTGGAGAGGAAATCCGACAAGTATATTCTCCATCTCCAGTGTGTCTTCCACACGCAATCATTGAATGAAATTAACAATTTACCTGGACTCAAACAATGGCCAATCTTGAAAACTAACAATAAGCGTAAGAATATACAGCACATCCTAAAAGCGAGAAAGTCAAGAATCTTCCCGTGTTACAACTGTATAAGATACGAAATTCAATCAAACCAAGGTAAAAATATCCTATAATGTATTATCTAATGAGTAAGCTTACCTTTACACATTACTACATCAGTGGCACACGAAGAAATGACGTAA
>JABASC010005378.1:0-10299 GCA_019776185.1 Plutomurus gul
ATATACATGAATATTCCCAAAATTCCCCAAAATTCCCAATGTTTCCGAAATCTTCCCGAGGAATATTCCCGAAAAATAAATTCCCGGGATTTTTGCAACCCTGAGTGGAACACATAAATACTTCTACATGAAGGAAAATGTCCCGGGTGGTCTCAACAGAATGGAATTTTTGCGCCTTAGTTTCTGGAATATGCCCAGTCTCTGTGTCTGCTCCACCCAGAACGTATACTCTATATAGAGGCACTTTGTACACTTCAGAATTTCTATTAGTAGTACCGTTAAGTTGTTTGGCTGGACTTACGTAGCATTTACTCTACTACATTGGCTCACTCGCAACTATTTGCGTAAGAGTGCTTCTGCTTTCTCAATACACTCGCTCTGTCAATAGCTACTTACTAGTACGCAGAGACACACAAACAGAGTGTACTCATTTTGGAACAAATATTATGTAACACGTCCTCGACGACGAACGGCCACAGAGCCGGTCCATTCACGCTCTCCGAAAACCATATGCTGTGCAGAATCAAGAGGCTGCAGCGACACCCAGCACTTTCTAGAATCCCATTTGGAAGCCCGTGTAAACGAGGTTTGTAGTAGTAACGCTTAAATATATTACAAATTACAACAGAACACACATGACTTTTGTTACCGCATAGATTTTCCTCCACTTGATGGTTTAGTAGTCCGTGGACGAGCTATCCAGTTTTTTTCCTCTTTGAAGTGAAAATCTAAACTCAGGATAACATGCAGTGGTAGGGCACTAATTAACGCATGAAAAACTTTAACAAAATGCAGTACCTACTACCTACTGCTTACAGGTCTACGTGGACAAGCGCAGGAGTAGGTACATATGTGTGAAATTGTGAGGTGCACTCTGACGGTTAAAAGGTGCATTTGAAAAATGCTAGGGTTAGCTAGTGGTAGATGATCTCATTTCAAAGTCAGTCCTAGCTACAATTGTAGGGTTAAAGCTTAAAGTAGACCTTTGAAAAGGAATTGTGCATGTGGGCTCATTACTAGCACAGATCCACGGTCCGAAAATAAATGTTTGCACAGGGATACTGCTGATGTTTCTGCGTGACTCGACCTTTCATTTCAGAATGTGCTTTGAGCTAAAAGGGGAAAATTGGGGGCACTGCTACCTAAAGGTCCACTTGGTCGATGTAATGGAAGTAGAACGGCTACCGCTGCCCTCTTTCTAATTTCAAGTACAGGCATACATACTTACTTGTGGTCAGCATTACGTTCCTTATCATAATATTAGTATTATTTCGAGAGTAAATACTAGTGCTAACAATAAGAGATTTACGTGAACTCGGGTTTTAGACACTGTGTAATAGTGTGAATGTAAGTAGAGATTCTTCAGAAAACTCGTAGGAGTTTAATATAGCTACTAAGATTGTGGTATGGACAATTCTATTTTGCTTGAATTGGTTTATTAGAGAGTGTGAACGCTGCTGGATGGATGTTGGGAAAAAACTGTGTAACCTCTTGAGGATGTTTTTGGTTAGCCAGGGTTCAAACTTGATGTCACAAATACTAATGGTTGCATGCAACATCTGTAGCTTACAATTAACATCGAGTTTTGGGCTGCAAATTACTAGTGATTTTAATACTGAATAAACGATTTCGATAGCTATATTTATACTTTGTAGCCAGAGTTTCTTCCCATTCCTAATTCCTAACATGGGGAAATTTCGTACCACCCAAAACAAGTCAACGCCATTTCCAAAATTTATAAGTGTTTCAAATATGGTAAAATTATTGAGTAAAGGAAAAGTACACCAAAAATCTATCGCCCATTTTCTAAAGACAAATCTGCTTTGAAGGAACGAAATTTAAAATGTTTGGTTTGTGTGTTTTAAACATTGGATCTGGGACGTACTTAATAATACAAATCCTAAGACAAATGAAAAACTCATATAAAACGATGTATTCCTTATTCCGACAATATGTCAACTTGTGTGCACACTTGGAGTATTGATTTAATAATATATCGAGATAAAATTGATAATTTTGACGGAAGTGGAGCAATAAAAAGCAAATAGTTCGAAATTGAGCCAATCATAGATCATCACTTTGATCAAAAGGTTGAATGTTACGTTTTCTGTATCCATTTGGAATGTAATTGTGTGTGTATTGACTTTAATTATAGTAAAACAAATTTTACTCTTACTAATCATTAAAAATTTAATTTGCATTTAAGGAATCACCCACACAGAGAAAAATGTGTAGGTCCCAATTATTGATTCCTCAAAAGTGGACTTGATAGTGGTCGACTTTTACAAAAAAAAAGAATTTTCGTACGGATTACATATTATAAAAATTTAGGCACGCTATTTTAATATACGATATTCTGTTTGCAACCCTACCCCAATCCTGTAAAGGACCTTATTCTGGAGCTGTCGGTCAGAGTGAAAGAATTTGGAATTTAAGAAAAGATTAAATAGAGCGTAGTGTTTGCTTATTGGAGAGTATTTGTGTAAACAAAAGATGTAGACTCAATTCTAACATGGAATTCTTGTAAATATGAAAAGTATAATTTTTAGGTGGTTGCCCGACCTTTGAGATTCAAAGTAGTCCTTACTTCAAAGATGCTGCATTGGTTTGCAGGAGCTCTTGAAACTTTCATGGGCTTTTTTGGAGTCTTCACCAATCTCTACGTACTACTCGTTCTCATAGTCAACAAGAAGGTAAGTACACTTTCATTTTTAGTTCCATCAACTTTCTTTCTACTTTCTCCCTGTACTCTCTGGAAATACATTTCTCTATGCTCGTAGTAGCATTCATTCACATGTTGTGTTCGTAGTACCGGCATAATAGCCAATTGATTCACCACCAACCTTCCATTCATTCTGTTTTATGTTTCATCGTTTTCCTAATGCTTTAGCATACACAGGCAGGTCTCGCCACCTTACTTAGCTTCATGAACATTTAATTTGTATGCAAATAGTGCCTACCAATTTTTCCTTGTAACGAGCAGACTCCAGCAGTTGAAAGTACTAAATACTAGCCAAACCGACTACCATGCTGTTTTTGGAGGAACAGTAAAAATGTATATCCTATTTATAGTACGACCCACTAAAAATCAATTAGATTGTTATCTCGGCAACGTCTCATGTTATACAACATGTAAGGTTTCACTTATTGTGTAACTATTTCGCTTTTTTTCCTGAATGGAAAGACTGTGCAATGACATTTCGTAATAAATACACTCCATATAATGTGTAACAGTCTGACCTGTGTGACTAGTACCTAGGAATTATTAGGTAGCTAAAATGCGACTGCTTATTCTATTTACAACACATGAACTCCGCATTTACTGAGAGAGTACAAAAATACTCTGCTCTGTCAGTAAATCAATGCGAGAATCCTGCGTGTCGACGACAACGTTGGAGACTCAACTGTTCAGGCATAAACATTTCATACAATGCAATGACAAGGCTATAAAAATAAGTAGGACGAATATTGTGCAAATTTTGGATTGCCTTGGATTTGTGAATCAGTGCCGTACCTCTAAATATTGTTGTCAATCCTTTTTTCCAAATAATACAATGAATATGTAAAACCAGACTTTTTTTTTTATTAAAATAGAAATACAATATTTGACTCACTGTACTCGATAACTAACATCAAGTTACTTTTACGAATTAACTTATCCGCAAAATTTGTGTAGTGTAATATTTATGAATTAGTGACTACACCTGTAAAATATGTGTTCGTACAGAATTACTAGGAAGAATTTAATAATCCCTGGATTTGTGCTGAGGAAATTTCATTTTTCAGGTCTGGAAACGTGAGGTACTACACACTATGAGATTATATTTTGCCGTTCAGTTGTGCAACTTCAGAAAGAATAATTAAGTACGCATTTACGACTAAGCAAACTAAACAGCTTATCCACAAATTATACATGCCTACATTTAGTTTCAATACTCTGTGTCAACCTAACAGTCCGTAGAGTTTAATTGGCATTTCAGTTCCCAACTTTATCTCATGGTGGTAACACGGAGAAGAAAGAGAGACAGGAGCAAGCTGAGGAAAGCGAGGGGAACACAGGACTTATTTTTTGACGTCACGTCTCCTTAAACTCAATTCAATGTTCTCCTTTCTTTGGGAGCGGTGCTGGCAACAGAGCAATCACAAGCCAGGCGTCTCACTAATTAGTTTTAAGATCTTCTCTATCTTGTTTTTTAATTAATGCTCCACTGCGGTCCGACCCTACACTGTTTAAATATTCAACCGAATACAGTTGTACAGCTCCTAAGCCTAATACAAGGTGTGCATGAAGTCACGATACTATTTTATTGAAAAGCCCGAAATCGTTAATGAAAATTACAATTTAGTGGCTTTCCTAATTTATGAAAAGGAATCAGCAGACGATTCCGGTCCTGATCGCAACTCCAATACAATAAACCGTAAACAAATATAATAAGAATATTTTCATGTAGATATTTGCTAAGTAAAAATTAGTTGTGAACTTTGAACTTTACTTCATCGCAGAATAGGCGTAATATGTTTCTTTCTAACGAAAAAGGTTATGACTTTCTAGTAGAGATATAAATGACACATTTTGAGACCTCGTTTTTGTTGTGTATATCTCATGTATTTTTGAGACATTTTGAGAACCACTGTGTCCAGGTAGCACAACCTTGTGCTCAAATACTAAAAAATTTAATTGGCCATCTTTCCGCATATACGTCCGGCCGGTTCAATATGATCTATACAATGGAGTAATGTGGGTAATGTAGGACATTGTAAAGATAATTTTGAAACTGTATTTGTTTCATTCTATCTCAATAATCTTAAAAAGGTTCGAAATTTTGAGGTTGAGAGTTTAAATAGTCAAGAATAGTAAAGCATACAAATCTGGCCTATTGAGACAGTCTCATTACAGAACCCTACTTTCGAGACACCCTGAAATATTATTTTATCGATGGTGGGAAAAAAATCTGACAAAGGATAAAAAATGAACTTGCTGAAACAATCTATTTTCAGCAGATAAATCCTGAACAAATTTGTCTTCCCAGATATAAATATTCATCAGCCAACTTTTTGTGACGAGCCAAAGAGAACTTTCCCTTCCGCAAGATTTTGTGCCACCAATTTCCCAAATGTAATAATACATGTGTAGTACATGTATTGAAAATTTAATTCACAATAAAAAACAATAAAATACAATGACAGTAAAGGTAATATCAGTAGAATTAATGATTGATCTTAATCATGTGGCAGTAGAACGAAAAAGATCCGTGCAAGCTAAAACGTTAGTGGAAATGTACGTGTACCCCTGTATTCCTTGTCAGGATAATGTTATGAAAATATACTGAGAAAGCAGCAGTCTTACAATTAGTCTCACCGACTGTTCTTTCTAATTTCCTTCCACATTTAAGTTTAAGATTCACAGCACACAATTTTCCGTTAACACAATAGCCTCTAGGTACATTCTACTATTTCCAGAAAACAGGAACGGGATGTAATAAAAATATTTACTTGCACCCACTTTCATTATTTTACCCACGAGACCCTTATTTCAGTATCGCTTTACTTATTGATTTAATTTTACTGACACAAATCAATTGTAATTACACCACTACTAGTGTAAGAAGTGTTACACAAACCTTTAAAAAATCCAATTAAGTAATACTAAATATACGTAGTGTGATAACTCTTCCATCCTTTGTTTCTACTGTCGAAATTTTGGCCATATGCATTGGAATAACATCATTTTTAATTCACAGCCTCGCATGTTGTTTGCAACCCACAATGCCATACTATATTCAATTTTAGCTATTAATAATCATTCGTCATTATTTTAAGGTATATTCAATCAAAAGAGCATTCGTGCTATTTAATTATTCCGATTGACTATTTCTAAAGCACAACTCAAAACTTACATATATATGTAAATTTTTAACTAAAACAGCTATGCCTTGTCAAACTCTCCCCTGGGTCATGCAGCCACTATGAGTTATCTTGTGTGGATGTGTGGATGTCAAATCGTCCTTATAAAACCACCCATTTATATTAAAAAGTATAGTACATTGTAACTGGAACACAATCAATCATAAAAGCGCATGATGAATGCACTCACTGGCAAATTTGACTTCAACTCAAGCTAGTTTATCTGTACACCATCGCAAGGCTAATAATAAATATAAGATGGCAGCTAAATCTGTAAAGGAGAATTCAGGTGGTTGTAATCCGACACATTTGGGTAGAAGGTCGCATCAAATGTTAATTTGGCTGTAACAAGATCTCTTTCCACTTTTTATTTGTGTCTACCCCAGACAAGAAGCAGCAATGAATGGATTCTACTGCATTTAAGCTGGTGTGGACTTGCAGCAAGTTTTCTAAATTTGGGCTTCTCCAGTCCGTCCATCTTCATAGAGGAGTGGGTTTCGTCGTCGGTTCCATTTTGCAATTTGATAGGAGCCTGTTTGTTGACAATGCAGCTTCTCATCATCTGGAGTATCTGCGCCTTAAGGTAGACTTTATGATTCATTTCGCTCGTCTCTCTCCAAATTGTTCACTTTTCCAGTAGTTACCAATAAACTTATAATAATGGGTGCACACGACTCCACTTGCCTTTTTATGGAACAAATGAAACAAAATGGGAAAATCGATATTCTTAGCAGTAAAAACTAGACTTTCCACGCCAAAAGCCTATAATAGTTTAGAGTAGGTTATGGGATGAGTCATTTGTCATCTGTATTTATTTTGGTATTATTTTAAGGCTCCTCTAAGCGCCACTTTATTTGTGACTGATTATTATTGTATAGTGCGGATCGTTGTGCAGCCATAGCTTCTCCATTGCGGTACACGCAGCTCGTCACCAGAAGAAGAATAGCAGTGTACTTTGTGGTAGTGTGGATCCTGAGTCTTGTGGTAGTCATCACGGCATTTTTCATCACCCCAGGTCCGGGGCCATCGATATCTACTTTGGGAAATACGACAATTGCTCCGCCTGGAAATCGAATCATGGAATCTGCAAAAATAAATGAGACATCACATTCGCCATTTTCATTGGCAACGGAATCCTCAAGCCAATTTTTTCTTCATAGTACAGCAATGGACGATCCCAGAATTCTGGACCAATCAACTGTTTCTGAAGGTCTAATTCAAATTCTGGCGCCAGACAACGGTACAGTATCAGCAGTGGAAGCAAATGAAGTGGATGTGAAGAAGAACGTGACGATGACCGGAAGTTCCGAGTGGCGAGCTCCATTCCAGTACCGAATGTTATTCGGAGTTTGTTTGCCAAAAGTGTATACATTCTCGTGGTCGAGCATTCTGTGGATTTGCGAATGGTCCCTGTTCATTTTAATCGTCCCAATGTTTACATTGCTCGTCTGTGATTTGATTGTATTGTCAATTGCTCGTAAACAAAGACATCGGATCGTGATGGCCCTCTATCAAATAACATTGTCTGCTCAAGCCACTGTGACTAGAAGCAAAGGCACTCCTCCAGGTTTATGGCTTAATCGAAGTGTTCCTGCCAGATCTCGAGCTTGCCGCGCTGTCTTGGAAGATTTGGCTGCTCTCCTCGCTCTGCAGTTCCCCATAATACTATTACTGGTACGTGCACACTGAAATTTTATTAATCGTCCTCGTTTTGTCACCATCATCACCACTTCCGGTGTGCTACAATTACATTTTTGCTTGGGGGCGGGCGCGAATTGCCCATGAACACGATAAACGCAGTTAGTCAGTCCACTTATTCCACCATCGGCAGCAGAAGTGCTCTGAAAACCTTTTTTGTATTTTAGAAATGCATGTCTACCTCTGGGTTAATGCAATTTAATGTGTAAATTGGGCAGACGGAAGTGTTTTAATATGCAAGTCGATTTTGTGTACATTTTCAGATATTAGAAGGCATTTCTCAGGACCACGAAGCCCCCGAAATCGTAGCTTTTATAGGGTCGTTTACTCTATACGCAACACCGAGCTTCACTGCACTCCTGTACGGAATTCGAGCTCGACCTTTGAAAACAGCTTACAAGAGCTACCTTCGAAAACGACTGACTAACACAACGCTTCAACATGAAATACAGCAACGTCTTTCACCTGTTGATGGCTCCCCACGGCCTTCATCTCGAGCCAAGAGCTTCCGGTGAGTATCTGTCTTTACACACTTTCAACTACCCTCCCCTATGTACTACTTTCCCCTGTTCTTCTCTTCTCTCTCTCTCTCTCTATCTCTTCTCTCCTCTCCACTTTCACTCCAGTGCAGCCGCTAAGCTCGTTTCTTCAAATCGTTCGTTTCTCTCTCGCTCGCTTTTTCTTTCTGTCTTTCTGTGGCTGCATGAAAAATTTACTCTCATTTCTGTTCGTGAAAGATGCAAAGCTGTAAATACTGTGCACGACTTTACTCGAATCTCTTTGTGGGTGTAAGGACGCACGAAAGCAATTGTATTTATCTAGATGCTATCACCAAGAGAGAGAGAAGGAGAGAGAGAGAGGATCAATGAATATCTATCTCACAGTCATATCATAGGTTTTAGTCACTTCTCCCGCTGCTGGAGGAACTACAAGTACAATGCATCACAGATATATGTATATATATATTTCTTTCTTTGAGTTTTCGTCCTGCGATCATGATTGATTTTTTGAACCTTTGATAAAAGTTTCTCGCTTTTTTCACTGTGCATATATACTATATGGGCGTGTGGTGTAGGCACTACTATTGTAGTAGGTTGAGGGAAGGCTAAAATATTTTCTCATGTGCACCCAAAAACTTTTCATCGCAAAGTTATGCACACTTGTCCTACCATCACGTATATTACGATGCATCGCTCGACTGATTGATAGTCAAAATTATGCGATAGATTATGTGACGTCTTGAAAAATTTCACTGAAGAAAACGTGAACTCCTTTTTTGCGTCAAAATCTGTCGTTAGATTTTGGATTCATTAAATATAAAATTCTTCGACACAAAAAATAAATTATCAGAATCCCTGGTTATGAAGATTCAACAGTACTTGATAAGATTTTTTCTATTCATGCCATGGTGCCATGGTACGTACGCACGCGTTCAGAAAAATTCACGAATATTTTGTCACTTTTTGATTTGAATGGGATGTAGGATTTTCACTCGGAGAGAAAGCATTACCGAAAGTAATGCCACTGATGATTTCTTTTGTACATGAATTCAATTTTTCAGAAATGCAACATTTGGAACACCCTTTAAAGTTTGCACAGCATTTTTGGCTATGTAACAGCTTTTGTTCTGGAAGATGTATTGTTTACGGTTAGAAAGTATAACAATAGGAGAAGTGTCCTACAGCCTTTAGCTTGTCTTGAGATTTCCGACAGGTACATACATACATATTTAGTCACCGCGTTGGTATCTTTGCAGAGGTTGGGTTGTACAAATAAATAGTTCACTGTGGTGTGTGTGTGCGTTTGTGTGTGTCATAATTGAAACATTTTTTCATTTGCTTTCAAGATCATCCACTCCATCGCCAAACTCATCACCTATTCAGACACCGCGGAGACTCTCGACGAATGACTTACGTCCGCCACCGATTCACTTGGCCCTGACCACGTCCCCATCGCACGATCACATTGGCGGCAGCAAACATTCGAGACACCTGCAGGAAAATCATCTGGATTCCTTAGGTTCGGCCAGAAAAGTTCGCTCTTTTCTCCATCTTCCCACTCAGTTGGATATGCAAGAGTTCTGGAGTGGACTTAGACGTCCTAATCGATCTCCTACCATCGTCATCACTCATGAAATTCGTATCAAAGAAAGTTCAAATTCTCTGTATGCAAACTCTCCACCGTCATCCCCGACTGCTGAACAACGACTTTAATAGCTCGATGGTTTACTGCACCACTAAAGTAAGTTCTTCTATCGGAACTCATCATGTGCGTTGATTAATGGAAGATGGGCAACTATTTAAGTGTCATATTCCGCAAAATCTAAACTACTATTCATCAATAAAATGGCTATTACCTAAAATACAGAATTAGATACAACAGAAATCTTTAGTGCACAAAGGTGCAGTGAAATATTCTATTCGAAACGTGTAAATATTATTGCCCTTTGTACATAAGTACTGCAAATCGTATTATTCATAACAAATATCTATATGTAGTTATCGTGTAATCCAGATTTTTATCCTCCGAACCGATACGGAGCTCTATCGCATTGGTGCTAGATTTACTCGTTGACATTACAGCTCCCAGTATCTTATTTTTTATCCGTCAATAAAACAATTGAGTAGAATCAAATATATTTTAATCAATCAATCAATTTATTTATTTATTTATGTATTAAAATTTCCATTGCCCTTG
>JABASC010005379.1:0-10294 GCA_019776185.1 Plutomurus gul
ATCAGCACATATAAGCTACACAAAACACGAATGGTCACAGGTAGAACTTGATTGTAACAGTGTTGTGTAAATGTTTAAAGATATACATGTGTGTAGTATAAGTATACTATGGAGGCTATGAAGGTAACTGAAAATTGTCGTGTAATCAATTGTACCTGTCCCCTAGAACAAGAAGCAAGGTCAACAGGCAGACATACTTTTTCGTTATTTCATCTCCGTAGGACGGGTCCTGTTACTTTCTGTTTGGTGAACCTAATGCTATGCAGTATGTAATTGCTTCTTCTGCTCATGAATTCAGACAAAGATATTTTCCAAGTGCGATGTCAAATCTAAAAGCATTGTAGTATTATTCTTTCTTAGATTTGTAAAAACAATTAGACTTAAGACACAGGTATTATGTTTGTTAATTATATGAAATATTTAGAAAAAGTGCTATAAATAAGTGTAACCTTTAGTGCCAACATTCAAAATTAAATAAAGATAACTTTTTTACCTTTGATTTCCTTACACAACATTTACAGTGCAGACAACAAGTGTTTAATTTATATCTACTGTCTAACCAAAGGTGGAATCCTAGAGATTTCAGTGGTCGTAATCGTATGTTTAAATAAGTAAGTTGTACATATGCGATGTCATCTTATTAAGGATATTTATTAGCTCATGTTAATGGTTATAAACACTACAGCCACACTCTACACATGTAGAGATCTACTATTATTATTATATCCTATGGAAGTACGGATGTAAATTACCAGCAGTAATATAAATGGTAGAAAATTGTTAATTATTGCAAATTAAAGTAGAAATATTATTGTTATCGTATGAGACCATTAATTACGTTTACAAATAGGGAGACGAGGTTCGCATCTATTGTTGCATCGTAAACTATTAGCACGTTGTTTTGTACACATGAAAAAGGAATCATTATTAGCGATACACTGATGAATTAAAGTTTGCTTTGTAAAAGTTTAGTGCACTTTAACATAGAACTCGTTCCCCCAAAGTATTCAGTGTACCTACATATAATATACCACAAACATTCTCGTCATGCTTGTATATAAATACTTACTTACAGATGCATTCCTACATGCTTTGCATACCATATTAAATATTACTAGAAAACATAAACTTTACGAGAAGTGAAAAATTCACAAAACGGTAGCCTTAGGATTCTAAAAGTCTATATCTAATACACGGTGTGTGTATATTTGATTTGTATTTGGAATAGTCATTCGACTGCACGATCCTTCTGAATTTTTATTTCTAAACTTCAATCCATGTCATAAAGTGAAACCCTTTTTTATGTTAATCTAAAATCTATCAGTTTCGACTCCGACTGTTACGTATATTACATATATCTAAAAAGTTAAAGAAACTTTAACTTTCCTTGTTTTTCCTTTGTAATTGCTGTAAATGTAATGTCAAATGTAAAAATGTAATTTTTATATTATATTTAAATATCATGCCTAAAATGTACTTAATTATTAATTACTATGTCTAAATTAATTGTTGAGATGAACAGCAGCCATGGCGTTTGGCAGTTCATTACTGTTAGTTGGCTTTGCCCCAATTTTCAAGTGATGATGATCACACACGTGTCCATTAGCACAACATGACTCTTCATCCTCACTGTGGTCGTGTCTATTGTCGTTGTCAGAGCCTGAGATGTAGTCATCTCCCGACTCACCCTCTTCGTCACTAGTACAATCATCATTTGTGATTATTTCCAATTCCTTTCGCTGCAGCTGTAGCGCACGTATGCCGTCTTCTGTGACTCGTGCACATCCTGAGATAGCGACAACATTGAGATCGGGCATGTTGGCACCAATTGCACGCAAAGAAACATCTGTAATCTGAACACAGAACAATCCCGTTGTAAAATGATATTCTCATTCATTTAGTATTTTGAATACAAATGTATATAACATGTACATGTAATTAACGATTTTTTTTAATTGGTAAAAAAGTCAAATGCATGTCCATTAGTATGTCTACCTTGGAATTCGTTAAATCAAGGCAAACAAGCTTCTTTAAATGTATGAATCCAAAAAGTACAGAAATATCTGTAAGATTGTTCATCAATCCTTCGTCCATGTTAAGGTTGGTTAAATCTGAAAAAAAGAGCAAAGGAAACTATTTAAATATCACATTCAAGTGTATGAATCTATTGTGTGTGCCAGATGCAATTAGTTCATGCCTACTGAACATTCGTGAGTCAAGTTTAAATTTTACTGAACACAGACCTTCGATATATGGCATTTAATTGAAAAACTATTATTCCAACGAACATGTATCCTAACTCTAACTCTACTCTCTACTGTTTATTTTTTCCCTAATTACCAGGATTAATCCACATGCTGTATTCCATGTAGTACACACATTTGTATTTAATAAATAAACAAGGATATGTCGTTGTTACCTTTGAGATCTCCAATAAATGGATGCTTTCGAATTTTTGTTGCATCAACCTTTTGAAAATTTTTTCTTCTTAGAATTTTCTCACACTCTTTCTTGGGGAAGCCTGTTACACCCGAATCAGTTATTCCCGAGCCTTGGGCATCCAATATAATTGTATCCAATAGATCTAATTTCGGAAAACCTCCGAAAACTGCTCTTAACATCTCATCATCGGATTTTCCATCCACAAGCGTCAAATTGGAAACATTAGGAAACAATTTTGCGACTCTGCATAAGGATGCCGGTGTGAGAAAGCGTAATATAAGAGCTGTGACTTTTTCGTACTTTTTGTTGCTATTAGACTGGCTGAGAATGCTGTCCCAGTAGCTGGCATCACTCGCTTGGCAGCTGAATGTATCTAAATTAGGAATGAGTGTAAGGGCATCAAATGACTGGAGAAAGGCTGATGTGACGTCCAAGCGGGTAAGCTTGGACAGCTGTAGTGGAAACGGTGAGCTTCGAACTGGAACGCCTCCCGTCAAACGATGTCGCAGAGCCAATTTGAACAATGCTACATTTTGGGCTTCAACCCTTTCTGCTAAGATGAGATCTTCTAAGCTTCGAGAAACTGTATTGAGAATAGATCGCAGCTCTGCTGGCAATTTGGGATTAAGAGCTTCTAATCCTTCCAAACTTAAACTTCTCAATGATCCAAGTTTGTCCATTATCCTACTAAGAAGCTGTGAAAATCGTATAACATAAAGTTATCAAGGTTAAATTTTCATATAGCTCAGTAGGAATACGTTCCCAAATACAATGAATTCGTACCACAACTTCACAAGTTTCAATCCATCCCACATGTAAGTGCTGTAAAGTGTCCCAACGATGATCCATGAAGAACTCTAATCTGACTTTCGGAAGACGGACAGAATCCAACTTTTTTAGATTGGGGCACATCGTTACTATCTGTTCCATTTGCATCGGTACTTGAATGGTATCAAATCCTCTGCCTTCGCTATCGAGATCACTACTAAATGTTAGTCGGCGGAGTCGGTGGAGAACAATTTCTTGTTCCTTTGTAATGCTTCGAGGAAATAAATGAGCAAAATACTCTTCACCTAAGAAGGAGACATCTTCCAAGCAGAGAGATTCGAGATTAGGAAGCTAAAAACAAAGTTGTATCGGTTAAATGCGTTTTTTCAATATTTACCACAAACCACAAGGGATTTGCTCGGGTAGTAAGTGAAAGGGAGCTTACTTTTCTGGCGAGCATTTGCATCATAATTCGCAAATTTACACTACATTTTTTCACAGCAAGATCGTTTAGGAGGTATCCAAATTCCGTTAAAAGACGATAAAAATACAGGTTATTCATGTCGATACAAACAAGGAACAAATACGAAACGATCACAGTGTGGTCCGCTGCTTTAAGTCTGAGTAATTCATCTGCTTGACAATAATTTCCTTTCACAACTCTGAGCCATTTACGACTTTCCAGTGCTTTCTTAAATTCATCTGACCAAAGCTTGCAAACTAATTTACATTCTCGAAGGTCTTGATCGGGCAGATGTTGCGAAATCACTGATAATATCTATAAATAAAATTGATGAAAACATAGTGCACAAATTAGATCTATATTTGACATTGATTTATAGACCAAATTAATACTAGATTACTAAAAATACAATAAATATTGTGCGGTACAACTTCTGCCAGCTTACAAATTTGTCTTTCAGAGGATTTGGGCTTTCATCCTCTTCAGGAGCAGTAGAATTAATTTGTGTTTGGTTCACGGTGATAGCAACATTAGGGTTCACAACACAAACAGCTGCTTGTAATTTGCTATCACACGGAACAACTTCTTGTACAATTTCCTTCAATTCATTCACTTTATCATGATGGTTAAATTGTTGCCCATTTGATTTCTGGTTTTGATTTTTATTTACTTTTTTCCCTTTGAACTTTTTCCTTGGCATTGTCGGACAAATATTTTGGTTCTGTAACTGAGTCCACTAAAGAAACAAATGAAAATTTCACTACTTATACAATGAGAGGTGTCTGGTAGAATATTTTAATACTTATTGGTCATTAATTTTGATTTTAATTACTGTACAACTCAACAAGTTTCTAGCTAGACTACAGTTATTCTAATCGCGCTAAGACAATTTGAAAATCGCAAACTTTGGAGTGTATTGCCCTCTTTCCATCCTTCGCTCTGTTTAGTACTAACCTTAGTATATATTTTTTAACCGTTCTGTAGTAATCCCAGCTACTTTAAAAATTACTACAAGTAATCACGAAACCGCTATGACAGTATCCATTGATCCTTATGCTAGAAGGGATGTTTACAATGAATTTAGGCACATGGATGAATGCAATTATTATAAACTTTACACATATTATACTTACTTAAATATCGTAATATCACAATAAATAATCTTATTATATGTCGCATACCGAAATAACATGAATCTACTTTTAGGGTGCGATTCATGCAAAAACTGTAGAAGAATCAGAAATACATTTCATGGTCATTCTTATGATCTTATGTGAACCGTCATTTCATGTCTAAAGACTTATTTTCACTACTCGTTTTCATTTTAACAGGTTGTTTTCCTAAAATCTAAAGGCCAAAAATTCAACAATATTGTATATATTTATAAGACATTAATAATAACAGAATTATTCATTTTATATAAGACATATTAGATGTGTGCTAAGTACTTCCTATTGTTAAAGGATAAGAGAAAAGAGACGCACTTGTACTACCAATTACATATCCTGGAAAAAGAGTTTTCTTCATATGCAATGTTATTTATTTTGCCACATCGATTAGTCTGCTTGATGGTTTTGTCTGCATTTGCATGAATAAATAATTAAGAAACGTGACAATCCTTTGAAATCCTTATTTGCACTAAAGGGATGTTCTATCCTGTCACACTGTCACTCCCAGACAGCTTCAACACCATTAATTTCCAAACGCGTCCACTCTTTCTTGGTCGAGGAAGTTGCCAAGAAAAACAATTACGAATGTCGATACATTCAACCTTCTACAAATGCAATGCTACAGAAATTCCCATTTCACACGTCACCGCATGCGACGGATTATGTCGGAAAAACTACATTATTATGTCTACATCTCTTTTTCGGCCGTGTGTCATCAAAACACATTACTCTAATTTACCTTATTGTACAAACAACTGGAGCAGGCCACACGAACATGCAAAGAAGCCTACTGGTTCATACTTGGCTAATGAATTGGTTGTCTACTTAATCAGTGACACCCTCATCTCCGGTGCATTTGCTAATTGCAATTGCGACATAGCGAAATTGGTTACAACTTGCAAAAATAATTTTACTCCAAAAAATTGTGAAATGGCAGGGCTGTTTTTGTTTTCATTTTTTACCCTAATACTATTTGTCACTTCTACAAAAAGAGTCAGCTATGATGGGGAAGGTTGCGACAAGGTAAGCTTTTCATATCTTACACTACCGAACAAGTATACTCTACATATAGGAGTACATCTTAATCTCTGTTCGTTTGCGAATGTAGAAAAAATAAAGGTGAATTTCTATTATTTAGTTGAAAATGATCATTGCCAATGAGGAATGTCCATCAATTGGATTATTTTCAGCCCCAGGAGACTGCACGATTTTTTATAAATGCTTGAAAGACAACATCACAATGCCCTATCGAGAGTACTGTGCAATGGGATATATTTTTAATGGAACGGATTGCGTTCTCAATTTGAATAAAACAGAATGTCCCCAATTCAGATGCATTCCCAATAATGTGGAGAAAGTGTCTGCCTCTTTTCTCACAGGTACGCACATAATTTGAAAAAATTGAATTAAATTGTTTTGAACAGGTGAAAAAGCCCTAAGTATGTATATCTCATTTTAGAGTATTTAAATGTGTTACATATATTAATTTAAATTTTCTGTTGAATCTGAAGGTGTCAATAATGGTGTCAACCAAGATGATTTTAATTATAAACCAGTGGTGATTCCTTACGGACACTCCTCGTCTACTGAAAATACTAATGGCAGTTTATCTACAAACATGATTTCTCGGGCGACAACTACAGACTCTATTAATCATAATGAAAGTGAAAATAATTCAGTGATAGAAACGACCACAGTTTCAGAAAGGCTTGAAATGCCGCAGGAGAAATCATACACGTACAACAAATCTGTGGCAAATGGTTTAAAATTCATACTTCACAGTGTCACTTTGTCTACCGTGTATTCCATCGCTTACTTTGTAGTGTCATAGTTCACTAAAAATTATTTGTATTTAGAAAAAGTTGTAATAATGTATGAAATAAATACCAACATGCAATTCACAACTTGCACTCAAACGGACATGTAGTCAGTAGCTTTAATTTACGGAATCCATGCTTTAGGTTTATGGACAGAATGAATATATTTTATTCGCACTGTAAAATGTATATATGTAATTGAATAGGCCTAAAACTGCTATGCGCTCTCCATTATTAAAATACATAATATGTATATACATTTTATACAGGGAAGCCGTACCTTGATTCTTATTTCGTATAAAAAAATTGAAGACAGTGAAGAACAAAAATGTGAATAATTTTAACATTCAAAGTCTTGATAATGTGTGCAATAATAATAATTGAGAATTTGAGTCAAAAGTTTCCCAGCAAATGTTGTGTGGCAGGCATGATATGACCGATTAAAATTGCTTGTCCCAGTCCTAGATGAGCACATCGGATACTTTACTATAGTACATTGCAGGTGGGATGGAGTCATGAAGTCAGCAGACCGAGAAGCTATAGAATTGAAAGTTACATACATACTATTGTGCACTGTATGACTGTATCTAGACTAGATATATATCTATGATCTAGACAGTAGAAATAAGCTAGAAGGAAGTCAAAAACCTGAATGCACGCAAGCAAACTGGAACAAGAAGGAAAATATCGTTTAGCTCTGTGAATTAAAATGGAGCACAATTGTATTTATTTTTTCTGTTTTTTCTTTATTGCAAATTATGTGGAAAATCCGAGGATATTTAGTGAGTCTAAGTAGGACTCTATTAACTAAGATGTCATATTACATATGAATAAGGATATTTTAAGTCACACTTTAAATTTTGTGATTAACACGAGTATGATTAGTACGTACATGTATGTATTACTCTGATATGTAATGGCAACATGCAAATAAAGTAGAGTTCACTGGTGAAACATTAAAGTGTTTCATCATATCAGTGGTCAACTTTGAACTATTTTTGTATAGATGTTCCTTTGAAGTCCAATGTTCTAAAACATTTCCTGAATTCCTAAGGATTCGCATATCCTTAAGTTAAATTGCAGATTGGAATTATTCATAGTATTGTGCTGCATCGCCCAGTTTACATACACCATATTCGTAGTACCTACATTTAAAATTTTATCAGAACGATGAATACATTTATTTTAAATTTGGGATTCGTTTTATTGATATCATCAAAGTGTGAATCATTCAAGTCGTATTATCGACTGGTGGGTCTCGGATGTGACAAAGTAAGAGCACAGCACTTTACTCCCCCATCTCATCTTAAAAATTTAGGACTCATTTCTCATCGGAGTCATCTACGCGTATGAGTCAATTCCGGATACCAAAAATTTCCATCATTGGTGAAACTAATTATGGTATTTCATATTTAAATAATAACATGACTGTAATCTACACAGTTGAATATTATAGCTGACGACTTAAAGTGT
The DNA here is from genome assembly GCA_019776185.1 of Plutomurus gul. NCBI lineage: Eukaryota > Metazoa > Arthropoda > Collembola > Entomobryomorpha > Tomoceridae > Plutomurus > Plutomurus gul. Next base: position 8,133 of record JABASC010005379.1, read on the forward strand.
CCCTCAGAAGGAAATTACAGTGTAGCTGGAGTCTGTGACCGTTTCGTGTCTTGTTTGCCAGAAAAAGTCCATAATAAAATAATAACAGAAGCTTACATGCAATTCTGTGATGCAGAAGAGAATTACATCCGAGGTAATTGTGTGAAACTGTCTGATCGTTACGATTGTCCCCAAAGTCATTGCAAATGGATACGAGAAGGTGACCAACTCATACATTATTAATTACAAACATTTCAAACAGATATTTACAAGCAATGTTTAATAATATCAGATTCTGCGGAGTCAAGCTCAACGACTCGCCCTCAAAATGTAAGTCTTATTTTATATTTTTTCCCAGAATACAAAGACGTAACCCGAGCTGAAAACAATTACATGCTCATATTTCGAAGAATCACAGTCATTATGCTCAAGAGCTTGTAATTAATTTGCTACTTTTCTAGCCACAGTAAATAATACCAAAATATTTAGTTTCATGCAATATCAGCTTGGTGTATGTGAGACATGGCAATGACATATAGATTCTTAGAATGTGTATGAGCAATATTTTCCTTGTTCATACCTAAATAGTATTTGTCATACATTATACTCATTATCGGGAAAATCCTTGGCTGTAATTCCAGACATTCTAAAGGAAGTGTCAGCTAATAAATAAGGAATCATTCGGTCAGTTTGCCTACTTGGCAGACAAATACTTATTAATGATTTCAACAGCGAGTAAATAAGTACAAACTTACTCCACCCTCGTCTCCCACAAAAAGCTAATTAAGATGGACAAATTACTAATTTTATCTCATATTATTGTAATTGTACTGTTTATTCAGTCCGCAGCTGCTAATCTTGCACAAGGTGATAAAGGCAAATTGAATCAAAATCAAGCGAATCAAAATCAACAAGGTCAACTCAGATGTAATGAGGTGAGTTATAGCTAGATATATATAGCATAAATATATTTTTTCATTTTGTAAACTATTCAACCGTGTAAGATTCAAAATCAAGCTATTATATGGGTGATGGGATAATTAGGTGTTCCAATATTACATAATAGGTACTTAGAATACAATCCGTGGGAATATACTGTACTCTACTTTAAGAACAGAACAATCTAGCAATCAATGCAACAATTTTGCGGAAATTATTATAATTTTGTTTTTTGTAATTGCGAAAGATAACTCACGTGAGCTTAGATGACGAGTCCACATGCCCTTCTGAAGGTAATTTCACTTTGTTCGAGGATTGTCATGATTACATTCGCTGCGAATGTAGAGGTGGTGCAATGGCCCAAGTCATCGAACCATGCGCCGAAAACGAAGAAATTTTTCTGAATGGAAAATGCATCCCCTATCCACACACCAGTGACGCCGAAATTAATTGTCCACAGAAACACTGCAAAGTACCTGGTATGGTCTTCATTTTGTCATTCTAGAATTACCTAACCTTATTACATTCAGTGGTACCTTAATTGTCTATATTTTCCGTTCTCCTCTGAATTCTTTCACAGATTTAAAGAAGGTAGTGCAATACAAACACAATTGTCCAAAGGTTGAAATTCAAGAATACCCTGACCCAGCACATGGGAATGACAATAGTCATAATCAAGAACGATCTACAGTGGTGAGCATTCTTTATCCGTCCAATTCCACATCTTCCACTGGTGTGGCTTTGTTGCCACCGACAATTGTCATGATCATCTCCTCAATAATCTTATAATTGATCTTTCAAGTTAACATTCGTCACTGTATTAGTCATACATGCTGTAAAAATTAATGAGTTAATAAATGTATTTTCACATGAACCAAAACCAGTATAAGCTGTATGTACACTGCAGTTACACTCGTGCTCGCACAATACAATATACAATCATAAATAATGATGTCTGTATTTATTTAACCTTCTAAGCTTTATTTTGTCTTCACTGTTAGTAAAAAGTAAAAAGTTTTACCTGAAAAGCAGCAGATGTATACATTTATGTACTGAATGAATGTCAACGCTTTACTGGTTAGCAGTGCCTCATTTTTTAAAGCACAGAAAACTGTTTTTTGTTGATGTAGAAAAATTAATACTTCTATCACGTAGTTGATGAGGCACGTTGACCATCATAGCTAGATATTATATAATAAATTCATGAAAGAAATGGCATTGATGATCTCGACTCCGCAAAGACA